>OZ034972.1:42758137-42844137 GCA_964030785.1 Siderastrea siderea
GAAGATGACAACAATATTATTTCAGATCTAATACTGCTCCAAATAGTAAAGTGATAATCACAAAATTCAGATTGTGGTGCCCAAAAATTATTTTCAATGGTGGTGGAATGAAACATTATCTTGAAGATTATTTCAAACCGAAAAAATTGGTCTATCAAAGGGAACATCAAGAAATAAGTCAAACTGCATCAGATAATGGCTTTTTCGCAAAGGCACAGGAATTAGGAGACCAAGACATGTGTTTCTTTGGGTCGTTCCTGCAGCAAATTATACTAATCAAGAAAGAAATATATTCACTTTTAAAACATTCGATATTGGTGCAAATAATCGATATTTTAGCAGGGCACAATTAGAAGTTAATAATAGCATATATTATCTTCAATTGGAAATGACAATAAATGAAGAATCAAGACTTTATCGAGCGCTCATGTCGTATTCGTCAGCTTATAATGACTTTTTGGCTGGGCCATTGATAGATCGAGTAAATTTCAGACAACTTTTTGGAATTATTTACTTTGATCTCAGAAATCAAGAAGAAGATGTAAAGGATTCTGTTGTTTCTTTGACATTTAGATGTGAGTTAAATGGTGACAATCCAACAAATTATACTTTGAAGGCCTTGGTTCTTCATGAAAAAGAAATTGAATTATGCACATCATCTGGAAAATTGTTGATAAAAGCTTAATAAAATGACAACATATATGGAATATCATGTAAATTTATCTGATGGACAAAAAGCTAATTTAGCAAAAGCAATAGAAACTTTAAGTGAAATAACACTGAGACTCAAAAATAATCAATTAAAAGGAAATGATGAATTGATTTTAACAAAAACACAAATCAACAAAATTAAAAAAGCTGTTCAAAACAATACTGGCGTTGACATTAAAATTTCAAAAACACAAATAAGAAAATCTGTTAAACATGGAGGAAGTTTATTCAGTTCTCTTTTATCATTAGGAACAAAACTTCTTCCTTATCCAACAAAAGTGGCTGCACTTTTAGCAACAGGAGCAATTTCAGCATTGGGGAGTTTAGGAGTTCATAAAATTTTTGGAAAGGGATTCTTGATTCCAGATAGTAAAATAGAACTTTTAATAAGAAATAAAAATCTGTTAATACAAAAACAAAAAGAACGCATTTTGAATAGTCTCCAATCTGGAGGACAAGTTGTAGTGACACCAACAGCAAGACAACGAGGTGGTGTTTTGGGTGCATTACTTGCAAGTATTGGACTTCCTTTAGCAATGGAACTAGGATCAAAACTCTTTGGTAAAGGTTTAAGTGTTCCCAAAAAAGCAGGTAGAGGATTAACAGTAAGTCTAAAACCTGTAATGATGCCTTATCAACCTCCCCCATTTATTGGAAGTTGGCATGGAATGGGAACCAAGCCCATTCAGCCCATTCAACTCAATCCAATCTTAGGAAACATTTTGTAAAACCAAAATTCATTGATAAACCTCTCAGTAATTTTGAACTATTGGAATGGATTGATTATTTAAGAGTACCTAATTTCAAAGGTTTTTTTCTTAAGAGATAGTAAAGATCATTTACATAAAACAGGTTCTTGCATAATAAATCTTGATGATAAGATAGGCCCTGGTACACACTGGGTAGCAACTTATATAAAACCAAAAGTAATTTATTACTTTGATAGTTTTTCTTTACCTCCACCACAAGAATTTGTTGATTATGCAGAGAAATTTAAAAAAAAAAGATATATATATAATGGTGGTTATCCAATACAGGATATAAATTCTGTTAGATGTGGGTATTACTGCTTATATTTTCTTGATAATATTCACAAAAAGACATTTTATCAATGTTTAAAAGTTTTCAAATTAAATGATTCAAAATTCAATGAAAAGTTCATAAAAGATTATTTCATGAAGAAAAATGAACTTAAAAAACTTTTTTAAAGAAGCCAAACTTGCACTTATAAGATTTATAAAAGATTATTTCTATAAGAAAAAATGAAATCATATTGTGTGAAACAAAGAAAAGAAACTCAATGCACCAAGCCAGATGATTGTAAACGAGCAAAAAATGGAAGATTAATTTTTTTTGCACTTGCGCTGAGTGTGGAATAACAAAAACAAGATTTGTTAGTGAGAGTAAAACAACTAAAAAAGGTGCTGGTAACCCAGCTCTTGACGCGGCAAAATATGCTGAAGAAGCAGTCAGAAAAATAATTCCATCTACCAATCACGTTTTTGATAGATATTGGAGTGGTAAAAGGTGCTTTCACAGGACCAACTGGGATTACATCAAAGAAATTCTGGACTCATCCAAAAAAGGGAACTGTTATGGAAATTAAAAAAATCCAAAAACTGGGAAATGGGAAAATTTTTATTACAATTAGATTCCTTTTGGAATCTAATTTTAGATTTAGACTAAAAGATTATTTTATGAAGAAAAATGAAATCATATTGCGTAAAAGAAAAACAAACGAGCAGAATTTGCTGAACCGAGTGGATATAAAACAGCAAAAAATGGGAGGTTGATGTTCTTTTGTACATGCCAATCTTGTGGAATAACAAAAACAAAATTTGTAAAGAATCCAGGAAACTAATTCAGCCCTCATTCGGTGAGGGCATTACAAGTTCTATAGCTGACACTGGATTAGATTTGTTTATCCATAAAGGAATTCCATGGCTCGGTAAAAAATCGGTTGAAATGGGTCCATATTATACATCTGAAGCTATGAGAAACCCTAAATTGCAAAAGAAAGCAATCGATTATGCATTATCAAAAGCAACTCCTTTTATTTAAAAAACTGGATCTGAAATGCTAGATCAACTTTCAATTGATGCGCTATTGATGTACAAAATTTATTAAATCAAAAATGGCTTCCTGAATTTCATATGGGAACATGGAAAGGTAAAAAGTACAATTATTTGAGGACAAAACACCAGATTAGAGGAAAGATTAGCACGAGGTGATGAGGGAATAAACAGATTGGACCAAGTTTGTAAACAGCATGATATTGATTACAGTAATGCTGAGTCATTAGCTGATAAGCATATAGCAGATCGAAAAATGATTGATTCTATAAATGCGTTTCCAAATCAATCATTAACTGAAAGAGCTATTAAAAATACTATCCGAGTTAAAAAGAAACTAGGACTTGGATTAGACTCTAAGGTTCCAAAAAACGTGAAAAGCCGTCGAGTAAAAACTTAAATTGGGAGAAACAATTAGCAGATGAATTACACAAGCCTATAAAGCGGAACTTTACTCGACGGCGTGTTATTGCAAATAATATTGACCAGATATGGACTTCACATCTCGTTGAACTAGGGCCTTTAAGCGAATTTAATAAAAACTTTAAATATTTACTTATAGTTATTGACGTGTTCAGTAAATATGGTTGAATCAGGCCTTTAAAAGATAAAAAAGGTGAAACAGTCACTAAAGCATTCCAAAATATTTTTAAAGAGGGCAGAAAGCCTCAATATTTATGGAACGATAAAGGAAAAGAGTTCTACAACAAACATTTGAAAGAGTTGCTAGATAGACACAAGATAGCATTATACTCAACTGAGAATGAAGAAAAATCATCAGTGGTGGAGCGTTGGAATAGGACTATGAAGGGTCGAATGTGGAAACGTTTTACTGCTCAAGGTAATACAAAGAATTTAGAAATGCTTCCTAAATTAGTGAAGGAATATAACCAGTCCAAACACTCTAACATCAAAATGACGCCTGTAGAAGCCAGCAAAAAGAAAAATGAAGGAACTGTTTATTTTAATCTATATGGTAATTTAAAACCCTTAGCAACAAAACCAAAATATAAGATAGGCGATAAAGTCAGAATATCTAAATACAAAAGAAAAAAACATTTGATAAAAGTTATACCCCTAATTGGACCGAAGAAGTATTCACTGTAGATAAAATTCAATACACAAACCCGGTCACTTACAAATAAAAGACTTTAATAATGAAGAGATAAAAGGGACTTTCTATGAGCCTGAATTATTGAAAGCCGAACAAGACGTATTTAGAATTGAAAAAGTAATTAAGAAAGACTACAAAAAGAAACAAGCTTTAGTTAAATGGAGAGGATGTAGTGATGATTTCAATAGCTGGATACCGTTGAAAGATTTACAATCAGTATTAGTTATTTCAGGAAATATGAGACCAATAAATATCTTCATCATCACAAACACGCTCAATCGTGTTCATATTTCTAACAAAAAAGTTTTGTGGCAATTTACAATAAATAATACGCGGACTAACTTAAAAAATCTAATAAAAAATTAGCGTGAGTCTTGGACAAATCGATTTGATTCCGTAAGATTTGCTTGTATGCTTCAGGAGTGCTTGAATCCTTTTATGTTTGTAACAGTTCTCCTTGAAGTTGTGAACAAAATAAGATGTCTTTGTGCGTATTTCCAATAGCTCTAGATATTAAATTGATGGTTTCAATGCATTCTTCTGGGTTATTGCGTTTCAACGTGGACTCGTCCAACCCGTGATAACACTGCCTTCTTTCCATATCAACACAATATTTCAGCGTGGTCTTTACTTTCTCATACGTAGAAACTTCTGTTTGGGCTTGTTTAGGAGCCAACTCAGGAAATCTTTCAAGCATAATTTCCTTTTCTGATCGACTAAAATCGTTAGTCTCAGGATAGCGTGATACAATACGCGCTGTAAAATTCTCCAAGTAGTTTGCGAAATTCACAAACCTCTTCTTATTCATGGTTGAAGCGTCGTGAAAAAAAGGGAATAAGTGTCTGTATTTATATTTTAAGAACAAAGACGAGAAACTATAAAACTGTGAATGGTTTGAACCCAGGAGTCATATCATAACTCTGTAAATTGTGATCGTCCGGGTGAGTGTAGTCCTGAGAAGGACTGTTTGAGGTGATATTGACTGACGTTTCGACAACCTGAGCGGAAGTCATCATCAGAGTCAAGTGAACTGTGAATCGTCACTAGATGTAATAACTCTCTGGTCGTTGTCCTGATTGGTCGACGATCTCGTGATGTTATTGGTCGTCTGTCAGTTAAGCCGTGATGTTATTGGCTGTGAAGACTGTAAACGTGATTGGTGCGTTTCGATCCGTCTTTTGTTAGTCAAATGTCCGTTGGTCTATTGTTAGTCAAATAAGTCGGTTTGTCTATTGTTTGTCTGTCTTGTTATTGTCGGCAGTCAGTCGTTTGTAAGGTGCAGGTAGCTGTTGGCAGCGGTTCAGTGGTGTTTGTTCTAAGTTAGTAAACCAGCTTCCCAGAGTGATTCGTTGATAGTAGTCCGTACTGTAGGTAACGCATTCAGGTTGTCGAAACGTCAGTTAATGTCACCTCAAACAGTCCTTCTCAGGTCTACACTCACCCGGACGATCACAATTTACCGAAAAAAGAGAAAGATGCATCTGTCGACATATGATTGGTTGATAAAAATTGCGTGATAATCATCAACTATCCGCAGAAATTAATGGCAATTTTTTTAATTAAAAAGAGTCTCACGTTGCTCAGCTATAAACAAAAACTCAATAAGCGTCTGTATTTATATTTTAAGAACAAAGAAGAGAAAGATGCATCTGTCGGTATAAGGGACCGTTCATTTTTTACGAGGCAGGGGGGGCTGGTGGGATTTTTGAACTGTCATTAAGAAGTTGCATGGCCCCCCCTCAGTCAATAAATTTTTTTCCCAAGCCCCCCCCCCCCAATAAGGGTAAATTTTTTGGGTGCCCCCCCAACAAAAAGGAAAAAGAAAACTCATTTAAGCCAGCTATGTATACTGTACAGTTAACAAAACCATCTTTTTGACAATATCATTATATTACAATTAATACTACAGTTGCATTTGCCACTTTTAACTGTACTAAGTCAGCAAAAGAGAAATGTTTCAGCTCGCTATAAATTTTGAATTCGTTGAAGAGTCAAAAAAAAAGAAAAATCAATTTCTGATCTTCTGGTTATGGCTCTTCCCGAACGTGTTGTGGCTGGCTTCTCAACTTCTTCGTTATCGATGAAGGCAACTTCTTCATAGTCATCGATGAAGGCAAGAATGACATCATTCGACTCGTCCCTTTCACTGCTGCTTTCGCTTCCACTGTTGTCGTCTTCATCGCTATCATCGTTATCAATGTCTAGCAAAGATTCATTTTCGGCTGAGTCTCTTTCTCTCAATCTTGTTTGTAGCAGATCAGTTCTTTCAGGATTCATTTGGAGAAGCCAGTGTCTGGCAATTACCTCAACCTTGTCATGTTTGGTGCTTTTCAGATTCTTGTCTAGTCTACGGTGCTTGAGGTAATTGTTAAGCTCTGGCACTCGAAACTTTTGTAATTTTGTCGGATCTTCGCACAAATCCTCCCAAGCATAATCGTTATGATTTTTCTCCTTCGCCTTCTGACTTTCCGTGGCCCTCTCCTCTGCCCTCTTTTGAAATCTACCACCTCAAGATGCTTAAGGTGTTCAACAGCAAACTTTGGCTTAACAATAAACTTGTCAGAAAATGGTGCTACACTTTCTGAACCTGACAAAACTAGCCTGCCACTGCCACGCTCCTTCTTCAACTGATTATCTGGGCTGCCAATCGTCTGGATTACGGCCCTCCCTTGGAGTGTTGTTGTACGGTAGGTAATGGTACTCGGGAAGACAGGAATGGTCAGGAAGAGGCTTCGGACGAGTGGTTCAGTCCATTCTTTACAAAAAGAACAATTGGCTCCTACCTTTTCTCCACAAGAAAACTTTAAAAACTCCCTGTAGTTCTCCCCTTCGTCGTAATGTTCAGTTATGAACTTCTCAATCTTGGAAAAGTAGTTGTTACAAGGGACAGACGCTTTTTTCGCTCCATCGTTGTGGAACTGTACCAGGTATGATGTGTTGTGACATCTATTGATATCGTTTGTCTTATGACTCCGTTTTGAAATGCTGCGAACTACATTTGAACTGCATTCGACCAAACGAATACAGCATTTAATAAGCGATTACAACACAATGCACAACATACGATGTTTTACAATCAAAAGAGGTTACCTTTCTAAGTGCGGATGGGTGTTCGAAATGAGCAAGTGAGTTTTCCAAACCAGGGATATCCTTTGAAGTTCAGTGATGGAAGAAGATTGAACTTCTTCATCAAAGAGCACAGAAGCATGTTTGACAAGTGGAATGGCATGGTGAAACATTTGAAAGAACATGATTCCACACTCTTCCAGCCTAATGGGCTTACCTTGAAGCAAGGAGAAGAATTTGCTCACGATTTTCATGTGGAGCAGATCAAGTGCATTGAGGCTAAGCAGCTGAAGGTCAAGCAGGATATGGAAATGTTAGAAGAAAACAAGAAAAGTTTCCACACTATACATAAGGGCATACATAAAGAAAATATAAGCAAGAGGCGAAGAAAGAAAGAAAACCGAAGAAAATCAAATGAAAGGAAGAAGAAACGGGATGTAAACAACGTCCAACGAGTGTATGGCATCTGTGTTGGAAACCCGCTAGGCAATGATCATGCAGAATGTCTTGTGTATCCTCCTTCCCAAGCCATCCCTGAAGAGTGCGTCACTGAACGTCGAAGATGTTGCAGAGTTACTGATTAGACGAGATGCACCATACATTGCACAGATGTTGCAATCAAACCACTTCAGCAATGCGGCAGGAAGCAGAATAATCACAAACCTCAAGCCTGACGTTAGAGATGATGTGTACTGCTTCCTGTATCCTGAAGAGTATGCTCTCGACTCCCACAGTGCTAGCAGCACAAGCGACGAGGAAGAGCTTGAAGAAGATTAGCATAGAGAAGCAATGTAGTAACAGTAACTTTATTCATTCAAGATAGTTTACAGGTGTTTATAGCGGCTTGCAGGTAGCTTAGGGTATTCTTTTCGAGCTACCACTAAAAAAACAGAAATGAAAATTAAGTAACTAAATAGAAAGAAAAGTTCCCTAGCTTTAAAATTGTAGTCTGTAGCCATGGAAACCTTATTAAAAGCAGAAGGAACTTCTTCAATAGATTTTTAAATCTTATTTGTGTATTTCGGTGGGGATATATTTTTAAAAATACTACAACATATCCCATCTTTAAGTATTACAAAAATATTTCACGTGACCCCCCGTTTTCCCTTATTTTTTTAGATGACCCCCCTTTAAGGCCATTTTTTACGTGACCCCCCCAAGTCCCACCAGCCCCCCCTACCTCGTAAAAAGTGAACGGTCCCTAATCATCAGAAAATCCCCTTAAGATTCTATTGATAAGGCAAAAGATATTTTTGATTATTAAAATGTCTCAACTAAATTATTATGAATCAAGCTGCTCAGAATTATCTTTGTCTGAAGATGAGTCTTCTCAAGGATCTCTTGCTGAATTTATTGTTTCTTCCTCGGAATCTGATTCTGACACAGGATGGCTTCCAGATTCTGAGATGGAAACAGATACTTCTGATGAAGAGGAATTAAATTTGAAATAAAAAATTAATTTGACATTTTTAATGTCAAATTATACTTACCTGACCACTGGCAAAGCTTTCTTATCCTCCTTTGTTGATTTCAACCAATCGTGGAAGAATCATAACATCACCCACCAAATTAATTAAAATCTCTCTTCGTTCCAAGTTATAATAGCATCAATAAGTTCAGCTTTTTTCATCTTATAGTATTTTGAAATGTTTCGATTTCTACACGCATCTCTTGGCTGAATATAATTCATTCTTTCTAGTATTTCTCTCATTTTTATATTAAAAAATAAGATTAGAGGCACCAGCTTTTAGGGCACCAGCGCGCGGTCTAAGAATCCATTTACACTTATGGAGGACACCAACAGATTTTAGAAAATACAAGCGCAGAAATAGATTTTTAGAATCAATATAATGCGAGCACACCAACAGATTTTTTAAAAGAAATTAAATCCGCTAAAAATAGGTTAGTGAGAGTACGAGCACACCAACAGATTTTTTAAGATAAATTAAATCTGCTAAAAAATATGTTGGTGAGAGTACAAGAACACCAACAGATTTTTAAAGATAAATTAAATCTGCTAAAAAATATGTTGGTGAGAGTACAAGAACACCAACAGATATTTTAAGATAAATTAAATCTGCTAAAAAATATGTTGGGGAGAGTCAAGCACACCAACAGATTTTTTTAAAATAAATTAAATCTGCTAAAAAATCTGTTTGTAAAAACACGAGCCCACCAACAGATTTTTTAAGATAAATTAAATCTGCTAAAAAATCTGTTTGTAAAAATACGAGCCCACCAACAGATTTTTTAGCAGATTTAATTTATCTTAAAAAATCTGTTGGTGTGCTAGTACCGCCATTTATATAACTACTGTCAATTTCCGCCGTTTTTTAATAATTTCTAATTTTGAGTAAAATCCAAGATCTCTTGGAAGCCATCTTGGATGAAATCACGAGCCCCCAGCAGTGCAGCAACCCATAATATATACCTCATCTTGTAGAGCACATCACAGGCTTTCTACTTAACCGTATTCAGACCGGGCTTTTTTGGGTTTCTGGGACCGGGGGGAGGGCTGATTCGGCCCCCACCTCTTAACTCCGAGAATATTAAAGCTATGACAACGAAACGTGGAGGGCAGGTGATACGTCCAAAATGTTTCCTTTGAGGACTGCAACTTACGCTGATGACGTAATATGACGTAACAATTACGTCGGGTTCTGAAATGACGGACATCTTGGATCCACCATCTTGGATTTCTTGATTTTTCCAGAACCTTTGAAATTTTCGAAAATTGACCAAATGTAACCAAAATTAATAGAAGAACACGAAAATGATATAAAAATGTAAAACTTACTTCAGAAAAGTTACGATTTTTCAATGCAAAGGTGAAAATTAAGAATTCTGAAAAACGAGTCTGTCAAAAAGTGGTTGCCATGGTAACGTCAAACTTGATGGACAAGCACTTGCTATGCCAAATTGTTGTCAGATAAATTTTAGGAAAAGGCACCAAGTTTGGTGAGTTTAGCTTGCTTATGAAAAAAGTTATAATCCTCCAAAGTCAGTGCGGGCACAATCAGCCCCCCCCACGGGGGTTAAAATAGGGTTAAGTTAAAATCTTTTAGAAATATTGTAACATATCAAAAACTCAAGGAGTGGTTCCATCAACGCCCCCTTTGTACCACGTTGGGAGTGTGAGTTTAATTGTACGTCTGAGGGTTACTTTTTGATATCAAATGGCGCAACCAAAACTGGATATGTATTGGGTTTTTTCTTTTGTTTTTTTTAATTTGGCCTTTCACTATGCTATATTCTGTGCTAGTAAGCATACGCTGAGCACTCTAAGGTAACTCTTTAGTGTAGTCTTCTTGACATCAGGGACGGTGCTTTTAGCACTTCAGATTCTATAGGGTTACTCTTTTGTGGATTATATTCGATTAGCCATCTCAACAGATGTATTTTTAGATTCTTATTACATTTCTGTTTTCTTCTCTTCCTAGAAGTACATTTTTTCTATTTGTATTTCCTATTTTTGCTTATTAACACAACTTTTTTGCGTCTTCTGTCCCATCCTGGACGACTAGTGGTTGTTGCTAAAGCAACCCAGTTTCACGAGCAGACCACTTTACTGGCAAAATATAAGGATTTGTATGGATTTTGATCGGTTGTTTATTCGAGAAAAAGAAAAATTGACATTAAATAGCCAACTAAGTCTACATACCAGATAAAATGATGTCCTTGTGTTGTTTCTTGACCGTCTTCAACCCCATTTCAAGCAACTTTTAGGTTTCCGAAACCTTTAACCTTCGATGAGCACACTCAGCAAGGGTTTTCGCATTACATCAAAATAAAAAATCAAAATGTCTCTTTCAGTCTCTACTTAAAAAAAAAAACAAAATATGTCATTCGTGTTCCTGTTTTCTGTTGTTAAAACCATCCTTCTGTGTATCTCTTGGATAACAATCGCCAATGGACGGCAGACGCAATAGGTAAATTGAATGTTCCTACACAGAATGCTGTTTCAGTCACGTCAGCAAAATCAAACATTGCACCATACAATAATATTAAGTAGGCAAACCGGAAACTGACTGTTCTCATAATGTTTATCTGTGTATGCATCACAACAAACTCAAGTATGAGCAAGTTATTTTTCCTAGGCCACAGTCGGCTTCAATGCCAGAAGAGCTGTAGCGTCCACTTTAACATCGCTACTTTATTTACTTGCTCAAACTTTAACTCACAGTAACCGGGCGACATAACTCGTATTCGTTCACAAACTTGGATGTGAAAGATTCGCTGAAAGCAAAACAATAAACGATGACTATTGCACAGTCAAACGAGGTGACATAATAACGACAGGAAAACCGAAAAAAATATCGAATACTTACAAGTTATTGTGCCTTAAATCCCAAAAGAAACTCTTCTAAATAAAAACTAGTTGGCATGACTCCATACATGTGCTTTCTATCCGTGGGAAAACGCGTCCGTAACACACTTGGCCTGCGGTTATCCGAAACCGCTGACCGCGTCATTTATGAGTCACTTCCTGTCTCTTACACGCTCCCCCGCGAAAGACGACTGGGGAGTCTTTCTATCTTAACGCAAGCTTGTACTGAACAGACAAAACCTAACTGAGACCTACTGATCAGTACAAAGTCTCTTGAAAGTTCCGTAAACAATCTTAACTCTCTCTCGTATATTCTGAACTGGTATGTCAGAACTGTTCCTCAATGAAACTGATCTCGCTGGACACTTTCCATTTGACGGCAACCTCAAACAGGCTTTGGTCGCTGCTCAAGGCCACTAAGTAACTGCTCCTCCAACAAACACTGAGCTTTCGAACATCCTTGCGGTAGACTCCGTCCGCTGTTCGAACGACCACTTGACGTACCAGGCCTTCACTGTCAGGAAATACTTGTTCGACCAATGCTTTCGGCCACTGGCCACGGGGCGTATTCTTGTCTGCCATCGGGACTAAATCTCCTACTTTGAAGTTAGGCTTTGGATGCAGCCATTTCTGGCGTTCCTGGAGTGTGGGCAAGTATTCCTTTGCCCACCTCTGCCAGAACTCGCTCGACAGTACTTGAACATGCTACCATCTTACTTTGAATCGATCTGATTCTTCGAACTTGTCTGGAAGTAAAGATGAGTTCCGACGTAAAAGAAGAATGTGGTTCGGTGTCAGCGCTTCTAAGTCTTGCGGTCACTTGAGACGGGTGTGATAGGTCTGTCGTTCAAAATCGTCTCCACTTCTACTAGAAATGTTCTCAACTCTTCATCATTGACTAGACGTTCTCCTACCATTGAGTGCAAGATTCTCCTGATAGAACGTATGAGTCGTTCCCATAGGCCGCCCTGGTGGCTTGCTGCTGGGGGATTAAACTTCTAGTTAATTCCTCTTTGAGTCAACGTGGTTTGGATCTTCTCTTGATCCCACACTTTCATGGCTTAAACGACGTCCAATTCAGCTCCTCTGAAATTGGTACCATTATCGCTATAGATAATAGTAGGGGGCCCGCGTCTCCCAACGAATCACAAAACTGCGTTAATGAAACTATCTGTAGACAGGTCTTCAGCCACTTCTATGTGAACTGCTCCATATCTCAGACAAGTAAAAATGCACCCATACCGCTTGTTCAGGGTTGGATCTCTCTTTGATCTTGTGTTGGGTCCCATCTTCACATAGAGTGGTCCAAAGTAATCTAAACCTACTGCTGCGAAAGGATAGATGATTCTGTGACTGTCTGATGACACACGAACGACTGGTAATGGTGCGGTCACCTGCTCTCCTAATTTGGCATTCGGTCGCCTGCACGCATGGCACTTGCTGAGGACACGCTTCACTGTGGAAACTCCTTTAATGTTCCAAAATCGTTGCCGCATCTCGGCCAAAACTTGGTAAGTTCCCACATGTCCGTTTAAGTGATGATAATGACGAATTATTAACTCTGATATGGGATGCTTCTCGGGTAGGATCATTGGATGTTTAGCATCATACTGCAGATGTGAGTGCTTCAGTCGTCCTCCTACACGAAGAATTCCATCTTCTTCAAACGGTTTGAGTCGAGCAAGTCTACCCTTCAACGTCGACTCATCATCGGGGAATGACTGTCTCTGAACAATCTTCACAATCTTCTTCTCTGCTTTGTCTAAATCGAGGACCGACAAGCACTCACGAGTACACTTCGATCTTTTCCCCAAGGTTCCATCCACTTCATCTTGGCATTGAGACTGCACTGGTGCACGTAAAGCCCTGATTAGCCAAGCGACTACTCTTCTTAGTCGATTCCAAGCCGAATACCTCTGAAACAGAATGTCCCAGAAATCTGTGGGTACAGTGGCTGCTCCTACTGTCACTTTCTCCCGTTTTACTCCTTCATCACTCTCCAGGAGATCCTCAGACACGTCCGGAGGCTGTTTGGACCACTCTTTAACATTCTGCCATAAGAATTGTGGGCCACGCTACCATCTCTCGAGCTTCCTGGTCTCTGAAGGCATGATTCCTCGAGAAGCATAATCTGCTGGATTAAGCTCCGATTTGCACATGACGCCACTAGTTTGGTTCAGATTCTTGCCGTATCGCAGCAACTCGATTTGCCACAAAGGTCACAAATCTTCGTGTCTCGTTGGCTATGTACTTTAGCACTATCATGGAGTCAGTCCAATACGTGACACTGTCAATTTTCAATCTACTTTCTAACTCTTTCACTACGACTTTGTTAATCTTGGTTGCTAAAGTGGCTGCTGTCAATTCTAGCTTTGGCAGAGTCACTGCACTTTTCAAGGGTCTTACTCGAGCTTTCCCGATGACAAAACTACAATGTATCTGTCCTCTATTGTTCACAAGGCGCAAATAGGAAACTGGCCCATAACCATGCTCTTGGGATGCGTCAGAAAAATGATGTAACTCTGCCCGTTCAATCCTGCCGAAATCTCTTGGCTTACAACATCGTGGAATACTGAAACCTTCTAAACTTGCGATACCCTCTCTCCACGTTCTCCAACGACTACACAACTGATCTGGGAGCTTCTCATCCTAATCAAACTTGAGTCTACACAGTTCCTGGTTAATTTCTCTTCCAGGTAGAAGTAGAGGACTGGCGAATCCGAGCGGGTCATACACGGTAGCGATAGAAGATAACACACCTTTCCGATTATCTGGCTGTTCCTTGTTGCTGGTGACAAAATTTATCGGATCGTGCTCTACATTCCAGTGGATTCCCAGAGCTCTATCCATGGGCAAGCTTTCTGATTTCAAATCTAAACTCTTGATATGAGGTGCTCTCTCCTCAACAGGGAACGCCGACAAGACAGTGCGGGAGTTCGAAATCAATTTTGTAAGTTCGAAGCCTGCTCTTGCGAGTAACTCTTGCAGCTGCTTACTAACTTCTATGGCTCGTTCTGAATCAGGAAATGACTTAAGCAGGTCGTCTACGTAGAAATCTCTGAACACAGCGTCAACGACTTCCTGCGAGAAATCTTGCTTATTGTCCTGAGCTGTCTTTCTAAGAGCATAACTCGCGACACTTGGTGAGGATTTGGCTCCAAAGATGTGTACCAGCATTTGGTGAGTTTTAGCGTCCTTTGTAATGTCACCATTCGGCCACCACAAATAACAGAGGGCCTTACGATCCTCCGGTGCTACATAAACCTGGTGAAACATTCTCTGGATATCTGCTGTGACTGCAATGTGACTCCTATCAGGGTACTGGTATTCTCCGGTCCTCTCAACAACTGCTCATTCAATGACGTTCCATCACTCTTGGCGGCACAATCGAACACTACCCTTGGTTCTTCTTGTTTCCTTGTATGCCATACAGCGTGGTGAGGAAGGTACCAGATCGGTTTGAGGTTAGCAAGTTCGTCATCAGGCACCTGTCTTGATGCTCCTTCGGCTCGGTACTTTTCAACAACAGCACTGTACTTGCTATGGAATACTGGATCCTTTTGCATCTTCCCTTTCAGCCACGTTAATCTCCTTTCTGCTCTTAGAAGACTGTCTGGTAGGTTGGGGGGATCTTGACGGAATGGAAGTTTAAGCTGATAGTGTCCATTCGACAGGGTCACTGACCGATCCATGATTTCTTGGGCTTTGCGGTCCTCAAAGGACATGCCTTCTTCCACGTCGGCATAAGCTTCGCTAAACTCTTCATTGTACATGCGCTCCAACTGAGCATTCAGCCTTTCTTGGTCAGTACGGGTGAAGTTCACATGGACACGATCTTCTGCAAATTCGCCAATAGGGCCATAGACAGTCCATCCAAAGGGTGTTTCACTGCTATGGGTTCACCATGCTCCCCTTCCCTCTTATCTAACTCCTTATCAATGATATCTGGACGGTCACCACCAATCAGGATTGTTACTTTCTTATCTTCGGTATCAGGCAGACTGATGTCATTAAGGTGGGGCCACCTCCTCAGGTCTTCGTTGGTAGCTATGTGCCGTCGTGAAACAGGGAGACTGTGTGTAGTCAAAACATTGGTAAGTTGAAACTTTGCATCTCCATCAAGCGACTCAACGTTCAACTGAACCTCGTGACCAAATCTTTCCTCCTCTAGATTAGCGGTCGTCATTGTAAAGCTGGTGGGCTTCATATCTTTCGATCCTAACTCTTGCACCAGACTTTCTAAACATAATGTTGCATCAGAACCACCGTCCAAGAATGCGTAAGTAGTGATCTCTTTGGTATTTCCTCGACAGCTTATCTTAACAAGGACAACCTTAAAGCACACTCTCGGTCGACTAGCTCTAACGGAACAAACTGCCACAGAGTCACTAGATCTTAGTGTTCTAGACTCGCTGACCACCGGAGAAGCGACTGGATTTGCTGGCCTCACCATCGTCGGTGCTTGGCTGCTGTGAAGCTCAGTGACGGGTTCTTGTGCGTTACTGGTACTCGCACTACTCCCAGGCGTGTTACGATTGTTATCTCTCACACAGTTCTCCTCGATATTCTCTCCTGAAGAATGTATTAGATAGTGGTGATCCTTCCCACACTGCTACACTGCTTCGCACTATGTCCATCCTCAAGACATATTCTACAAAGTCTGTGCTGTCGGACGGTCTTGAGACGGTCACTCAACGGGGCACTTCTGAAGACTCGGCATCTCCAAACACCATGCAATCCAGAACACTGAGCACACTTCTGAGGGGCTCTGTGTTGTGTGTCTGAGCTCCGCTGGTTCCGATCGCTCCTAGTGGCAAGTGTTGTAACTCTGGACTGATAATCTGACTTTCGTTTACTAGATTCCTTTCTGTCCCTTTCACTCAAACAGGACGACTTCAGCTCTTGTTCATATCTATTGTTGATACGTCCCGCAACTCTACCAACAAATTCGACGAAATCTGCATACTCAGCTCGACCTTTGCGCTGGATTGGGTCTCCTGCTCTGTCAACCCATTTCTTCTTCAGACTTTCATCAGGCAACTTCTTCATTAGCATGACTATCACATCTTCATTGTCCAAGCGACTCGTCTAGTTGCAGCCCATACTAGCCAGGACTCTCCTGCCATCTTCTAATCTTCTTACGAACTCCATAAGAGATGACGCATCAGCTTTCTGCACCTGAATATTTCTCTCAATTTCTTCATGTGGGCTTCTACTATCATACGGGGCTGGCCAAAGTTCTCCCGGAGAGTTCGGCACGCTTCTGAGGACCTTTGACCTACTGGCAAGTTTACACAGCTTCTAATTGCCTCTTTAGCTTTTCCGGTGCACTGCGAAAGCAGGCGCGTGAGTCTCTGGGATTCATCAGATACTTGGCTTTCGATGTTGTCTCTAAAGTTTGTCAGAAACTCTGCATATTCTGAAGGATCTCCACTGAATTTCATCAACTCTACCTTTGGTAAGGATGGACCCTGTTTAATTGCCTGTGCTATCGTCATCCAAGCCTCAGACTGTTGTGATTGCACACTGCTCTGTCCTTCGGCTAATGGAGATAGGTAGTTCACCAGCGGAGGTGTGGTCTGTTGTGAAGCAATCACCGGATAAAACTGAGCTGTATCTGCGTTTAGACCTGTACTTCGTCGATTTCGAGGCTGCGCGGACGTTTTGGGGGTAGACTGATTCCTTATTGGTGACAAACCAGCAAGGGTGTACACAGGAACTGAGGCAGTAGTATAAACAAGCGTTGTCTTCGGGTGAGAGAGGCGAGCTGCAGAACTGACAATCCTTTCACACTCTACACTATGAGGCAATGTCACCGCACTGACCTTTTCTGAACTTGCTTTACTGCTAACTGCCGAAACCACACAAGGCATCGAGGAGAGGTTAACTACTGGTTCTGTTTCTACAGGACGCTGAGCTGATGACACTGAGAGCTGGGACTGAGCGAAATTGAGCTCTGCCAGTGGAGTTGACATTTCCTTTTCACTACTAATTGGCTGCGACTTTGAGGTGGGTGTGGCACCATTCATGCTCGGTGGTAACAACGCCTCATTGCTTAAATGGTTTTGAGCATGATGTTGTTTCAAATATTCATTCATTCCATCTTTCGTTTCTCCTTCTACATTCTGTTCCACAACTAAGTCAATTTCAGTTCGCTTTACTTTGGTTCTGGCATTCAACAGTTCCAGTTTTCTACTCAACTCAGCCCTGCCCTTATCGACTTCTTCTAATTTACGTTGCAGCTCCTGTCTCTCTTGCAGAGCCTGCATTTCTAGTTTTGCTTCTTCTACAACCCTCTTTCTTTCTTGAACACTGTTTCTACTGGTGGCATTACTCTTTTCACTCTTGCCAGATTTCAAACTAAAACCAGCTTCAGATGGGGGGCTTACTCTTCGCCTATTAGCCCTCCACTCGCACACCAGAGTCTCTAACTGTATTTTCATGTCTCTTTGGCTCTCATAACTGTCAATCATTAATTCTCTTTTCTCCTCATCATCTTCAAAGCGGAGATAATTATCATGACTGCTAACAAACTTATGAAATGCTTCTTCATACCTGGTAAGAGCACTTTTTAATTCAGCTTCTTGAACGCTAGGACTCGTGATCAAATCTTGCACACAATTCCGGCGCTTTCGCAGTTCTCCCAGATGACCGCTTCTCTGGTGTTTTGCTTGCAATGCTTTCTCTACTCGCACGTCTTCTTCATTCACTGTCTTGCTAGGTGCCCTTAACCTGCTGGGCTTACCAGTGTCACTACTTTCTCGCGGATCCTCGTCATCGAAACCAATGCCCACGTTTTCGATCGCTAATGATGGCCATACTTCCGAAATTCCACCATTCTCATCGCTTTGTAAGGTGTTGACCTGAGGCGATTTCGCTGCTGATGTCAAATCCGTAGGCTTCGCCACGTGCGACTCTGCACGATCGGCTTTCTTCGAAGAACAACTCTTAGGTTTCTTGTGTCTTTTACCGGTCATCTTGGGCGCTTCGGATCAGAACTTGACTTGAAATGACTTCGAATGATGTAGCGTCCACTTTAACATCGCTACTTTATTTACTTGCTCAAACTTTAACTCACAGTAACCGGGCGACGGTTAGTTTTAGGCTGAATAAACATTTCTGCTATTAGATAAGAAGGCTGAATCTCGGTCAAGTTTCAGTCGTTATTAACTTTCAACGAACAACAGTTTTAGTTTGTTTTTCCTAGTCTATTTCACGGTTGTTCACGTGCAATGAATATTTGTACACGCTGTGCTTGTGTCCTCTCGTGCATTTATAATTCCTTCTCCTAATAAAAAAAAATTATTCGTCTTCTGAGCTTGTTTCTCGTTATTTTTCGGCCCCAGTGTAATGCTGTCGTGGGCGTTAGCATGTATGCAATCCGTAATTAAAAATGCTAAAACGTCATTCAGTATTTAAAGACCAATAAATAAGAGTCTCCAGGAAGAAGCTTAGAAGATGAATTTTTTTTATTATTACAAAAAGGAATTATAAATTCACGAGAGGACACAAGCGCAGCGTGTATAAATATTCATTGCACGTGAATGGACCAGGAAAAACAAAATGAAGCTGTTGCTCTTTGGAAGCTAATAACGACTGAAACCTGACCGAGATTCAGCCTTCTTATCTAATAAACAAAACGTTTATTCAGCATAAAACTTGCTGGAACATCAAAATGAATTATTATTCTAACCTCAATCAATTTAACAGAAAAATCTGTAAGGGCAGTTAAAAAATATTTTTATTTATCAAATTACGAACTTTTTGACTGATTTGTGCTGCATTTTAGCAGTTTTTAAATATAAATATCTTAAAATTGCGGTCACCTAGGAAGCTCAATGTGCATTAAGAATGTTTTGCTATCATAAAAGATTTTTCAACTGAAAATAGAAAGTGTTAAGCTTTATCTTTCTTGAAATATTGGAGAAAATTGCAGGAATGACCAAAATCAGCCCGTAAAAAAATGAGTCATGATTTACATGAAAAAGCTCTAACAGATTTTTCTCTAATTTCGCATACAAGTTGTGTAGGCTGAGAGTTCAAATAATTCAAGTTTCGTCATAAAGTTTTGACGACTAGTTTTCGAGATATTCGAAATTATTTAAAATGAGGGGATGGCCATTGCGGTTGCTATGGTGATAGCTGTTGCTAGGAAACCAATGAAAACATAAACTTTGGTCATATGTTGAAAAGGTGGTTTAGTATCAAAGAAATCGAAGTTTATCTTCTATGCGAAATTTTGATTTCAAAAGATCCACTCCAAGGTCAAAAAAACTGTGCGAGCCTCCTTAAATATTATCGTATCAAAAACAAACTAAAGTGATCACAAACGCCGAAACTTATCTTGGACACGTACAAGAAAAAGGATTGGACTACATCAAAGCACAATTATCACACAACGGACAATCAAATCAACTCAATTACGAAGTAGCTCTCTCTGGTATCCTTTCGTTGAAGTATCAATGTGCAAATGATCCTTTTATGTCAGCTAAAATTCTGCTCAGAAGTTTGGAAAAGCGGACGTTTTAATAGCTCTTCCGGAAGAAAGCTTACAGTATACGTATGTTACGAGTTTTGACAAATTGCCATCAACAAGATCTTAGTTTTCTCAAGTTTAAGAAAAGAGACAATCTAAGTACAGATAATTGACTGAGTAACTAGCACAATGTGATAAGCTATATCATCAAAATATATTGACCTGCGTGTCCACACTTTCAACTATTAAGTCGGAATTGTAGCTTCTTGAAAATATTGCTTTAATTTACAGCCATTCATTAACTCTTTTTGGCTCTCTCTATTCCCTTTTCCCGGTCTTTGCTTTAATTGTTACCTACGCATTGCTTTGTTTTTTGCATCTGTAAAATATTTAGTTAGCTTTCACTTCAAAAGAATGAAATATACTGGGTTTACGTGCAAAATTCAAAATAATACTTTAAACCTCCCCAATTTCGGCCGAAACAGATCTCATATCCAAATCTAGGTTGTGGGTTGTGGTGATGCTAAACAAATAGGTTTCTTCAAACGTTTTGCCTTCATTTAGTGGGAATGGGCAGAATTTTTCTAAGCATTCGCCCTCCATACTTTTCCCATTTTCCGCCCCTTTTTTCTTACCGTCTTTGTTGTGACGTTCTATCCAATCATAAGCGCATAATGTAGTTTGCCGGAAAGGGATATAAGCTTATGTATGTCTTATGTACTTCTGATCTGTTTTTATCTTTGTCTGCAACAGTAACGGAGAATCCCACCCTCCTTATGCTGAATGCTTACTCAGATTTCTACTACGAAGGAGACTGCAATGATCCCAACATCCAAGCTACGATAAAATCAGATTTCCTTTCTGCCCTTATAATCTACCAAATTTCCAGTCTTTGCACTGGTTGTGATGAAGACACCACAGAAGTATATTGTGGAAATGTTACGTCTGCAGAGAGAAGAAGAAAGCGATCTTCTACTATGCAGGTATCGGAAGGCTCAAGTAAAGAAGACACGTTTTTGCTTGTCCATCCACATAGCTATCACTGTCTTGTTTATCGAGGAACTAATGCTGTAATGAATTTTCGCAATTTGGTTTCTGCAAGATGCTAAATTAATGAACTACTGACAACAACAACAACGACGACGACAACAACAACAACAACAACAACAACAACAGCAAAGACCAAATGTTGAAAAAAGTATCCTTAAAGCATGGGGGGGGGGGGGGGGGTGATAAATGCAGGATCATATACCAAAGTCGTACTTTGTTACTGCATAAAACTTTCCAGATATAAACAAACAAGCAGTAGAGGACAGCACGGGCTATGTCGCGCAAAGGTGAAACGTTTTCAAAATATCAAGGCTTTTTTTTGTGTTATTAAACTTACGTTATTAATCTTCACTCCTTTTGTCTGTGTGTCGAAGGTCACTATCAAGTCTGTTTACATCATAAGAGACACTAACCTCACGGAAGGAACCAATGACCCAGCAGGCCAGGATGCTTTCTATCGGGAGAAAGTAAAGGCCAACCAGACAAGGACAGACATTTATAACAGCCTGGGAAATGTGGACTGGGGAGAATTCCAGGCCTCTTCAGGACTGGAACTAAAAGACAAGAATGTTGAAAACTTTAAACTCGGCGAGGTTGAAGCGTATTGCTCAGAAAAAGGTGCAGTGGTTAGAAAGTGTGACGAGGCCGACCTCAACTGCGGTCAAGAATCTTGCAAGTGTGTTAAGGACGAGGGAAACGTCACAAAATGTAGTAAGTACAAGTATATAGTTGAGGTTGCCTAAGTTAGGCCCTTATGGATTGTGCTGGTAAATGTAGCATACTATGCTACTAGCAGTGCCCGATTGTTTGTTCCAAATTATGCTGAAAAATATGCTACTTTCTCTTAAAGTATACTTAAAAAACACGCAAATTACGAGTCCAAAATTATATATTTATCGTTAAAAAAGCATTTTATCTTCTTTATCTCGAGTTACACACTTGCTCTGATAAAACACAACTAACTACTGGACTTCATTACAGACTAGAAGCGGTGACTTAATGTGTCAAATGTATGATGTTAATATCACATTTAATATGTTTTGATACAGCTTAGCGCTTATTATACTGCAGCATCACCCTTGCTTGTAGGTAATCTGACAATGTACTACCCTGCTTATCATTGAATAAGGCTGCTGAGAGTATGCTCAGCTCACATTAGCGTGCTGTCTTGGTGACTGTTTTCTCGACTAAGTGCTTCTGTAATGGTTTGTTCTCTCGAGTTCGACTTCTTGATCTTTTCTTTCCCACTGGCGTGTTTTTTTGGAAGCACAATGGGATGAAAAAATGCTTTTTTCATGAAACAACATTGTTGCAAGCAGTGCAAAATATCGTGTTGCCTCTAACACTTAGATGCTGACCTGGACACTGATTGATGCGATCATGTAATGGCACTTTTTCACGCCAGATGCCCCTTTTGTGTTTTATTTGCTTTTGGTTTGCTTCAGGCGCCCATCTCTAGCAATTTGACCGGGTTCTAGCCTATCGGGCGGCTGTTTTTCTTCTCGTATCTGTAAGTTGGTCGCCGTCATTTTGTTGCCTGTGAAAGCGGGATCTGGGACCAGCTCAATCAGCGCAAATTACGGCAAAAACTATGATAGAAAATCGATAAGGGCCTATAGCCCATCACTGTCTTGATGTAGGCGAGCTTATTGCGTGCCGAGTTGGTCTCTGTAGGAAGTTAGATTGGAGCGGGCTCCCTTCCTGTTTTTCTTTCATTTATCGGTCTAGGAGGGTATGACGATCGAAAACAAACAAAAACAAAACATTGACAACAACAACATCAACAAAGAGACAAAACAAGCAAAGTAGGAGTTTAAAAAACGGTTGATGTCCGATGTCAAAATTAAAGGTATTACTACAACTGAATTGGCCATGGGTGATGTCACTTTCCATAATTTATGTCTTTCTTCTTGTATTGTATTTTTTCATTGGTTGGAAATAGCCAAAACCCGGTCGATCGGACAAGGCCAAACGCTCGCTGAAACAAATAGAAAAGCGCAAGTATAAGGGAGGCCTAAGTTCACCCAATGACGTCTGTGTTAATTGATTATATAAGACGTGACACGTGGAGTAGCAGCTCTCTTGGATATTTTTGAAAATTTGGCACGACGGTCCATAATCAGAATAAATGGTTTACATTCAGGCAAAAAAGGAGTAACGATGTGGTGTATACGCCAACTTTAAGAAATATATCAAACACGAGGATATCCAAACACCGTGAGGTGGGTCGAAAAACTGAGCGCAAGCGAGTTTTTTAACCTACTTCGAGATGTTTGGATATCCTGATGAAACACTCTTTCAAGTGTTTGTTATATCTTCTCAAACTACTAACAATTCTCGGAGAAATCCACAGCAAAAGTTCGCAAAATTTTATGCTCATTAAGATTAGGTATCCAAACGTTTTCTCATTATGAATTATTAATGACTTTGAAAAGTAAAATTAGAAGAAGAAGAATTGGTAGAATTGTAGAGAGGTTGCTACTTCAGTGTTACTTATTCCATTGTTACTTTTATAAAGCGCGTTGTCCTGTGGGGACGTATTACGACAAAGGCGTTGACGATTGTCTGCTGTGTCCCGAGGGAACATACAGTCCTATCGAAGGCGCCTTACAGTGTCAAGCATGCCCAGAGGGGACCTGGACTGTGGGGAATAGGCAAGAAAACTTTACGGCTTGCACAGGTGATTATCCTTTTTTTTTTAATTATTGCAACACACAGAAAAAAAAGGGAGCCTACTTACAGAACAATTACTTACACTACCTACGTGACTTAATGTACAATTACTTACATTCTTTACAATACATTATATTACATTACAATTACTTACATTCTTTACACTACTTACACTACTTACATTACTTACGTGACAGTTACATTACTTAATGTACAATTACTTACATTCATTACAATACATTATATTACATTGCATTACAGTTGCTTACATTCTTTACACTACTAATAATACGCGCTACATACAGTACTTACAATAACATATAAACATAGTTCTAGCCTTAGGTTTCAAAACAACTGAAATAAATTATTAGCCTTCCGTCTTAACATAGCTTTCTAGAGTTTATTTTCGGACAGTGCTCCACTTTTGAGGCTATTGTGACATGCCAGAAAGACAGAGAAGTGTTTTATTTCAGGCGACAGGTTGCGTGTCCTACAGGACCAAATATAGTATCTCGCCACAAGAAAATGAAAGTTTAGTTTTTGTTTATTCTTTGATGTGTCTGTCTTTAAGCCTAAAACTGTATTTAAAGAGAAGTTGTATGTCCTGAGTGCGAGATTTTGGTTTACGAGAAAATCCTTGAAGTTTTGCCAGAAGATAGAGACGACACTTCAGGACCAGAAAAGATGGATCAGGCTTTCCTTCTCCGTTTTGCAGAAACTACAGAGATCAGAATCTTTTATTCCTACTTTTTTTAAGAAAGAGGTGATTATCCTTGCTGAACTGAACCACAGACGTTTATAGACTTCTCTAAGGATATTTCTTACATTAACCTTATTTTATCATTTCAGATAATTGCGGCCCGGGATTGTTCTCCTCAACTGGTATAGCCAAATGTTTCAACTGTCCTATTGGAACCTATTCTTCAGAGGTCCGGAACAAAGCTTGTATAAGCTGTCCAAATGGCACCGTAACTGTTATTGACGTAGCTAAGGGCATTGAGGATTGTGGAAGTGAGTACCTTACGTAGGCAACTGGATAATAATAATGATAAAAAGGCTTTTTTGCTTGCAGAAAACGAACCGTTATTTCAAGCTCATTGTGTTGATTTGTTTGCCAGTGAAATGCGCCGCAGGAACATACTCAGACAATGGAGTAGAACCGTGCTCACCATGTCCTGTTGGCACCTATCAACCAGGGTCTGGGCAAACTGCCTGCCTACCTTGTCCGGGAAAAGAATCTACACATGGTACTGGGGCGAGCTCCAAAGCATTTTGTGGAGGTATAATGTAACAATTTTATTAATGTTGTAACAGTTTTATTTTTAGTGACCGCTCATTTCCCAGCAGATTTAATCACCAGGAAATTTACTTACCTTGGTTTTGCAAACGCGAATAACAGCGTTAAGTAATACATTGTTTAAGGTTTTCCTTGTAAGCAACTTAGAGGGTGTCCTTATACAGATCGGTCTGCGTCCTAGTAAAGCGATTTTGTTTCGTTAAGCGTATGGCACGGATTTAAAGTTTGTTTCCTGGGGCCCGTTTCTCGAAACTCCCGATAACTTTCCGGGCCCGGTAAGTATTTTTTCGAGCTCATTTATTTGTCAGCTAATGGTAATTATTGGCGCAAACTTAGCGATATGCTTCACGAAATTATAAAGGTTAAAATTTGGCTTTCAAAATCAATAAAAGTTGTATAGCTATTGGAGAATATTGTGCACCTAAAATAGTTTCCGGGACCGAAAAGTTATCAGGAGTTTCGACAAACGGGCCCCTGGTGTTCACAATACACTATAATTTGTTATACATATTTAAAAAATACTTGATCATTTCTTTTGATTAGCCCCTCATTCATTATTTGCTAACATTTAACTAATTCTTGGCATCTTCTTAAATAATAATGTGACTTCGAAACAACTTTACTGAATTGTTATGACCTCTCACATAATGATAGAAGACCATCGCAGTTATAGACGCAATTTTTGCTGTTGCGAAAATGAAGCCTAAATAAAATCTGACTTGTACGGGATTCGAACCCTTGACCTCTGCGATACCGGTGTAGCACTCTAACCAACTGAGCTAACAAACCAACTGGGAGCTGGTGCTAAGTTGGTTCGTTATAAGCCCGTGAAGGATGAAGATGAATTGATGAATATGAAATAATGATCTTATCTTAACATAAAATATGCATCAGGATGGCCATTAAGGAACAATGCGTTATATTCATCAACGTTATCTGAAAATATTGTTAGGGGACATATGTTTAACAAGGGATGGTCAGATAACAAGTGCTCATTTTTCGTTTTTTATTTTATTTTAGAGGTGGACACTTGTGTATCTAGCCCCTGCATGAATGGCGCCACATGTGTGAACACTAAAGAATCTTACCGTTGTGACTGCGCACCTGGGTACAACGGAGTGAACTGCGAGAATGAAATTAATGAGTGTCTCTCGTCACCATGTTATCAGGCGTCCACTTGTGTTAACAAGGTATTTCAAATGTGGAACCATATACACCGTAGTCTTCAACCACAAAATATTTTAAAAGGGCGGGCCTTAAATTTATCAATTTACTCTTTTTTAATTAATTTAATGAAAAACGTACGTTCCCTTTTCGTTATAATTATCTTTGATAGACTGGTGTAAATAACTAAACTAAAGATTCGTTGTATTTTTTTTAATATACATTCATGCAATTATTCCATATATCCATATATTTTTAGTTTTGGGCAGCTATAGTTGATTGTTTGCGCATTTGATCATGTTATTGGTATGTTAATTTGCGCAATATCAAGTAATAAATATTATTATTATTGTTATTATTATTACAAGTGAGACCGGAAAACAATATTATGATTATTAGTTAATTATCAGTAATACACATCTAATCAAATTTGAACCCTTTTTTATAATTTTTAAATAAGCCCCTGTTGTAGCTTAAATATTTAAGCATTTTAAATACTTTATTCAATAAGTGATTTGAAACCGGGATACTACAGTGTAATACGCTCTCATATTTTTCTTCTTATATGGTAAAATGATGCTATAGTTGAATAATTGTGTAACTATTGACTCCCCAGGACGTTTAATTAATAATAGGAAGTAGTGCACTCTAAAACATCCCAGGGCATTGCTTTGTTTCTTGACTGCCCAATAGTAGTAGTGACTCAGAGGGAGTCGCTTATTGGAGTACATATGACATATTATTACTGTAAAAGCTCTAATAAGTACTGCTCTCTAATACGACTTCTTTCCTAATACTAAATTATTTGTTACTGAATATGTCATGACATTAGAGCTTGCAAATCATTTTATGTTTTGACTGATGCTGGGGATTATTTTACTGCCGGAGGAAGATGCGAACAGTGCTGTATGATACATGTAATTCAGGTGAATCAATTCATTCATGTGTTTTAAGTACCAGTCAGTCAATCAACCAACCACTCAGTTGATAAATCGGTCAATCAGCCAATTAAAAAAATCAATCAGTCAGTCAATCAATTAATCAGTGAATCAATCAATCAATCAATCAATCAATCAATCAATCAATCAATCAATCAATCAATCAATCAATCAATCAATCAATCAATCAATGCTCCAAATCTGTGACTATACAGTGTTGCCAATGCAAATAGCAAATGGTCCAGTAATGACTAGAGGCTTTATTTGATGCACAGATTATAACTCACTCTGTTACTACCCCAGACCGTGACGGCAGTAGATCTTGTGATTTCAATTTGTTTTTGGTTTGATAATTTGTCGCCAATAAGCATTGTTACTGATTGCCATAGTCTGGTACCAAAGAAAAACAAAAGGAATACCCTCTTCCTAAATCATTTCGGAATAGTCTGAAACCTAACAGGTAATGAACTAATAAGAAGGGATCATAGTGTGGTGAATCAGTAAATCGAAATAGTTTTCCCCATAAAGAGAATCCAATCAAATAGGTCTGACTCTTCATTCCTGGGAGAGAGGGGGGGGGGGGGTACTCTCCAACAAAGTTATGGGTGTGTTCATCAGCTATTTTGTAGTAAAGCCCTAAAAGGTACCAAGGTATGGTTTTGTGGGCGTGGCTAAAAGTTACCTTTAATGCTAAGAGTTATTCTAGGATTCATTCCATTCTCACACATCAACCACTTACACTGTAGTAGTACTGAGGGGACATAAAGTGTATGTGGTTATACTCAAACTAATCAATAACATCAAAATACAGCAGAAAAAGACAAAAAATACAAATGTATGTAACCTTGTTTCAAAACTGCTCTTCACTTTTTTTTCATTTGAATTGATAATGTTTACCTGGGAATATAGCTATGAGAACACATTTCTTAACCAAGGCCTTATAATAAACTGCCATGTTTTCCTGACATCAGGTTGATGGAATTAAAAACCTGTAAGGAAAACAAAGCAGATTTTAATTATCTCAATTGCCAATAGTACGCCGATGGCTTTTTGGAGGTTCTAAATCTCTTAGTAAAACCGAATTATATTTACAGATAGGTTAGCCTAACCGAGGAGCTTGCAAGGAATAAGTCATGGCACAAAACAAGCACAAATTGTCACCTGGATGGAATTCCCATGTCAAAGATCTTGTTTATAGTCCAGCAAATTCCCAGGAGCTCACGTTTGATATACCAAAATTCTAACATCACTTCAAGGATTTACAGATAAACCTCTCTATTTGGTTTGGGTTTCTTTGTCTTCAGTCTCCTCTGGGAATCAAGAGACAAAGGAATGTTGAAAAATTTGCAATATTGTCAGTAAATGAATTGCTCATTAGTGGTAAAGATCTGTTTTTAAGCTCTATGGAAGAACATATCCTTTCTACTTGTAGCCCCCGGGCAAAAAGTTTTAGGGGCTAGAACTACAGACTGTCTGTTATTTCACCGGAACAAGCATGTTACTGCTCAAGGACACTTTGAGACTAAATATATGAATGCAATTTCATCTGGGGTGATGTGCAGGACAGGCGATGTGAATGCGCCAGTGAAAAATTAGAGACTGCTCATTGTTTATGAGAATGGTACCAACTTAGGCCGGTACGACTTCACATCAACTCCATACTAACGCTTGCTTCTTTGGCCACCAGCATTTTCCACACGACTCAACCTAAGGTGCCCGTGCACGTACGGTCTCCCGCATTGTAAGACCAATAGGTTGAAGAGTAGTTTTTTGATGGCTTCATGTCATCAAGCTGATAAATCTTGAATGTTTTTTTTTGGATCATAAGTGTTTTTAATTGTAGCTTGGATAATACCTTTTTTTTACTTAAATCTTATTTTTTAAACGTATTCACCTTCATTATAGTATAGATCTTTAGATTTTAATATATTTTTGATTTTATATGTACAGTAATACACAATTCAGCCACATATGGCTGCGACGTATTTTAATAAAGTATCTCTCTATCTTTATCTATCTATCTATCTATCTATCTATCTATCTATCTATCTATCTATCTATCTATCTATCTATCTATCTATCTATCTATCTATCTATCTATCTATCTATCTATCTATCTATCTATCTATCTATCTATCTATCTATCTATCTATCTATCTATCTATCTATCTATCTATCTATCTATCTATCTATCTATCTATCTATCTATCTATCTATCTATCTATCTATCTATCTATCTATCTATCTATCTATCTATCTATCTATCTATCTATCTATCTATCTATCTATCTATCTATCTATCTATCTATCTATCTATCTATCTATCTATCTATCTATCTATCTATCTACGTGAAGTGGGTATGAAATAATTATCATCTCAGGCTGGTTTTGCCGATCACCATTGCTGAACTGAACCAAATGACTCATAACGGTCTAAAATCAGACTGGGGAACCAGGTAAACGTGAATTCAGTTCAAACCAGTCTGAGGCATTTGTTTTGAGCATGCACATTTATAAGTGGCATTGAAGCATTCCAAGCTGGTGGATAATAGATAAAATGGGTTCTAAGGGATGGTTGGTCCCATGTAAACACTTCATCATTGCCAGTCTGACCTTCAGACCGGTCTCATGTAAACAAAATCATACTGGTCTGAGTTTGCACTGCTTTCATGAAACCAGGGCATCAGTGCTCCTGGGCCTCCGAGCATGTTGTTCAACATCCTTGACAGCTGCTCCACTTTAGTCTAAGGGGGTGTTTACATGACACTAGTATGATATTCATTCTGGTACAAGTTCATTATGGTCCCCTCTCATTTCTCTGTACCTGTTTACGTGATTATATCTGGTGTATGAGTTCAGCCCAGAGGTGGTACCGGATCAAATTCTTATTCTGGTATGGAAACCAGTACTAGTCAACCAGTATCATGGAAACATAGTATAACTGCCAGAATAAACCCCACATCACAATGAAAACTGGTTTTTATAACTTGTAAGTGTAAGTTTTGTGGGTCAATTTTATCCTTGGTTCAATATTATTATTTTCCTTTGTGAATAATAGGATTGCCAAATTTTCTTTGGCCAAAAAGGTTGATTTAGTCTCTCAGTCTTTTATGACATGACAATGTGTAAAACAGATCATGGTCAAATTAAACATTACAGACATTTGTGCTTGTTTGCACACACTTAAGGGCAGATGGATTAAATATCTGGTATATTTGAAAATCAAACACAGCTGATTGCATATTTTTGGTTGAACACAATAGAACACAGTTCTATTGTGTTCAACTACTGAAACCAAATCAACCAGATCATGGCGTTTAATCCCGTTCAATTTACTGACCAGTTAGATACGTAAGCTGGGATAATTATGTGACTGGTATCTTCCAAGTACCTTCACTGTAAGACAAAGCTGCATCGCTGATCACTGCTGGCATATATACATGTATGCCTAGAACAGATGAAAAAGGATCAATTAATTAACAACAAATTCAGGGCTAAGAATTGGCAGTTGCCCAAATGCCAGTGGCGATTTAAGACTGAAGAGGGCCAGTAAAAGTAGAGATCTGATCGCCAGATGGGCAACTTCAATTAAAAAATGTTACAATGTACGTAGTTAAAATAAAGATTAAATCAAATGTACTTTCATTGAGGCACCTTTCTTTTCTTTCCCTTCCTCAACTCTAAGTTTGTAAATTTGTAAATTTGTAGTAAATTTGTAGTTCTTGGAGAAATTAAAAGCCATTCTGGAGTATTTAGATCCATTCACAATATATCAAGACACCATCTTGTTTTTATTGACATATGACTCCAGACTTACCCACAGTTCTATTGGCAAAATTCCTCGATAAATGACTTACTTCCCACCCGGGTTGGGAGGGACTTCAGGAAATTTAAAGCCACTTTAGTTTGGCCTGGGCCTCTAAAAATTCAAGGATACCAGCTGAACAGCAATCAAACACTTAAGTTAATTTTTAGCCCTGCAAATTATGGAATAATTAACTTAATCAGTACAAGTAGAGAATGAGATATCTACAAAATTAAATCCATCTACTTTCAACTCTATTGTCTTACGCGTATTTTCCCAAAAGTGATCAAAACATACGCTGATATAAAAGTTATGACTTACCTTATTCGAAATTTTAATTTGTTGCTTATCATCAAAACATGCCAAAATGTAATTCAAAGTTTTCTTTAAAAAGCAAGAATCTGTAAAGCTTTTGAACGTTACTTGATATAACAAACATTCGTAACACGTTAGACATAATTATACATACATTTCACAAGCAGTAAAAATTCCCAGCTAATCAACAATCGACTTGGAAATGTTTACAACACTTAAGGTATTACGTACAGGTGAAGATCCAAACATTTTTTCTTTCTTCTTTTCTCTTATTGTGTAGTTTATGTATTGTTATGTTGTTATTTTCAAAATGACGGCTATCTGATCGCTAGTTACTGAGAAAGAGAGGGTTGAAATTCGTTGTAAGGTACGCCATTTTGAGCCGCCATCTTAGATTTTTGCGTGTAGACTCCCTTCAGGTCTCGCGCACACATTTAATAGAAAAACGCAAGTTTAGTTTATCATAATAATACATACACGACCAGACGAAAAGCGTACTGCGCATTCATGCAACAAGGAATTGAAAAGTTGACAAATCAAATGAGGAATGTCACAATTGCCGGTCACATCTACATCCTACTACAAGTATTACCCGTGCACACAAACTCCTTTTTCATCAGAGTATCTCCATTATTATTAAAATGGTGAGATCTTCAATCTTTGTTCGTGATGTGGTCCACACAGCGGAATGTTTCCCCGATCGATAAACTCCCGATATTTACCCGACGTCGACATCATAACTACCTTGTGAACAGATTTCCCGCCGATAAATATTACTCTGTCGCATCTTTGAAAGCTTTAGAATCTCTTTCAGGCGAATGAAACTGCGCGTGACTTCTTGCACTCTTTAGTTTCTAGACATACGAACCAGCCAGAATATTACTGCTCAGGTATATTAAGGACTGGGTCATTTGAGGTACATTAAAAAATGAAGGGGGGTGGTCTATCTCAGTAAGTATGCAACCTATTGACACGAAATTAAGCAAAAACACGAAACTTGTTACGAAGGCTCCTTTTCGTAAACAGCTGTCACAAGAGGGATCACGTCACTAATTAAGGTATTGAATTTCGATATAACTCTTTAGGCGAGATGCAGGAGAACTTATGCTAACCTAACTTACAAAATGACGTCTTAAAAGTTTTCCTTACATTAAGTTCTACACGAAATTAACTGGAAGGGGTGTCCAGGTCACGTGGTCATTGAAATGTCATGATTTTGCTGTTACGCAATAGTCATAAGACCCTCATCCAGGGTAGGGAGACCACCTTTCCAGTTACATTTGGAAAGTACCTCATAAAGGTAGAAACGCAATCACTGGAAATGCCAGGTAAACGTATTTTTTCCTAGTGTGCAGAAGCCCTAAAGGACAAAACCGGAAGTAAAACCTTAATTGGTCACACAATGTGTTGCCATGGAAATGTCAATGTCAAAAATACTATATCAACAGGATAAAGGCCATGGCCAAGTCTCATACTTATCACATGTTTCCTTTCGAAGATAGACCACCCCCATTACTTTCTGGATCAGATATTTGCAGACCCAGTCCTTAATATACCTGAGTGAATTAGTGAATACTATCATGTCTGCGTATTCGATCGTACCAAAATACGAAATCGAACTTCCCTTGAGTGCTATAAACGCGAGAGAAGGCCAATGTTTCCACAAGACATTTCATTTCCCTTTCACAGTCCATTCAGAAAGAAAAATTCACCGGATAAACGAAGGAAAAACTGTTTTGATTGAATCTCTTGCGCCGAGGAAACCAAACACCCGCGTGATCACTCGACAGCTACCTCGAACACGCGCGACATATATGCGTAGTGGCTTGTGCGCGTTGATACCGCTGGCAAAAAGATCACAGTGTCATTGTTTATCGCTGTTGCTTGGGGCTCTGTGATTGTCTGATTCTTGGACGCGTTACACGCTCGAAATACGTCATTTCCCTCGTTTCTTCCACGAAATGAGTGTCCCAGAAGGCAATGCAACTTAAAACACAGAAAACAAACATGGCGGACGAGAATTGAGCAAACGAAAGCGTAAAGACGTGCAAAATTCGACGGATTCGTTAGCGCGTGTGAGGTGAAACAGAAATATTTTTCACATATTTTAATCAATTCTGCTGAAATTTGCCAGAGTTAACAAACACAAATGGGACTATTTTCCCTGACTTAGCCGCCATTTCTCGTTGCATACGATCGATGTTGTGGTGTGTTATATGCCCCGTGTAGGGCTATTTGATTTTTTTCCGTAGGATTTCCACCTGGATGGCGGCTAAGTCACACAAGAATACTTTTGTCACAGATGTTTGATAGTGCAAATAAGAAAGCTTCCAAATAAAAAAGAAACGAAGAAAAGAAAATAGTTTTAAATTTGAGTGACATTTTTAGGTGTTAATTTTCACACCTTTCTGACAGGAAATTGACATTTTTGATTTGAAATTCGGATTCTATGGTAAAAATAACCTTGGGGTAGCGCAATCACACATTTTAACAAAGTTGATAACTTGCTTCAAAATTGGTTCTTTTTGGGCGCATTTGACCCGTAAGTACTACCTTAAATGATGCTACACAAAAAAATTTAAACTTATCTGCCAAATTCAGCATTTGGGGAATAGCCTGAATTTGTTGCTTTAAGCAGGCACTGTTTGAAATATTAATTTTAACAGCCACGCTGTAATTAAAGCTTACTGAAAACAAAACGGATGCTTTTCTACCCTTTAACTTGCCCAAATAATAACTCGATTGAATCGCAGACGAGTGTACAAAAACTACATCTCTCGGCTGTTTACAACCGGGATGAAATTTCATTTATTTAAGCACTGGACTAACTATGGCTAGATTGCAGAATACCCCGCAACTGAAGCTGTTCGGCGCAGCCACCGAAAATGGCTACGCCGTCGGAGCAAGTACCAGGTATAGTAAAGGACTGGGAATGAGTTATTTGTATAGTGCAGACAAATCAAGCAATTATTTCAAAGGTTTTTAATCACTGGTTGATAGTTTTTAAAATAGACAATATTTATGAGGAATCTTTCAATTTTTCATCGATATGAAGGAGGTGTGTCTAATAACAGTTTGTTGGCCAGCGCCCCTTTGTACCCCCGTTGTGTGGGTCACGTGATCTTGAACAGCCATGTGGTTTTCGCAGTTTGTGCTTTGCGCGGTGATGCTAAGATTGTTCGCTTTCATGACCTTGATGTTCGAACATAAAGCCTGGAGATGCCCAAAAATATGTAAGTTATCGTTTTGACTGCTTATTTGAGCTGTTTTTGTGTAATTCGGTATTTGTAAGCTTGAATTGCGATCTCTTGTACAATGAATGGACGAATGAATCACCAACCTAGATGTAACAGGTTTCGAGTAATAGAATAAACATTTTCAGTGGCTATGATTTGTCCTGTGGTTTTCTCCAACAAAGTGTGTGTCCATAACTTGAGAATAGCTGACAAGTGAAAAAATATTCTTTGTAAACCAGAAATATAAGCTTATTGTCTACATGACTCGTTCTAAAATCTTCATTCCTATCTTAAGAAAATGTTTAAAATGTTGCAGTGAAAAAAGAACAGAAACGAAACGAAATACGTCTATCCAAAGACCGATTATAAACGCTAAGTTACGTTCCTGAGAACCAGTAGAGGTATAAAATAATTTATTATATTATGACGGTGTAGCCGCGTAGACGCGTAGCCATTTTGCAGAAATCTTAGAGAGTTACGAATTTATTATAACGGCGTAGCCGCGAAGCCGCGAAGCCGCGAAGCCGCGTAGACTCGTAGCCACTTTCCAGAGAACTTGAGGGCTATGAATAAATTATGACGGTGTAGCTGCGTAGACGCGTAGCCACTTTCCAGGAGACTTCTGAATTTATTATAACGGCGTAGCCGCGTAGACGCGTAGACGCGTAGCCACTTTCCAAAGAACTTAGAAACCTTTGAATTTATTATAACGGCGTAGCCGCGTAGACGCGTAGCCACTTTGCAGAGAACTTGAGGGCTATGAATAAATTATGACGGTGTAGCCCCGTGGACGCGTAGCCACTTTCCAGAAAACTTAGAGACTTTTGAATTTATTATAATGGCGTAGCCGCGTAGACGTGTAGCCACTTTCCAGAGAACTTTACGGCTTAATGAATAAATTATGACGGTGTAGCCGCGTAGACGCGTAGACGCGTAGCCGGCTACACCGTGTAGCTAGAGATGCGGGGTATTCTGCAATCGCTCCCTAACTATAATTATGAAATATCAAGCTAATAATCGATCGGAAAAGTTCTAAAAAGCTGTTTACTGAACACAAATAATAAGCTCAACTGAGCATATTTCACAACAAAGCAGCACTTTATATACACGTACCTGATATTGTGATTTTGTAGCCTGTTTGACTTGACATTTGACCCAAATTTCTGAGCAATGTAGCGAAAAATGAAGTGTTGTCCACTTTCCGAGAAACTGTTAACAATTACTTAGTAGAAATGCACGACAGAAAGCTAGCAAATTGCTAGCAAAACAATTTATCAAAACACCTTTTCACGCCCTTTTCAGCCATTGTCGCTAGCTGTGCGACCGCGCCTGGAAAGTCCACCAGTTAAGTACCAGTCCCCCTGAACAATCCGTGGCATTGGTACCCAGTACTCCACGTCCCTGCAAATTCACAAAACTGTTAACGTGGTTAGAAATAGCATAGTTTGAAACCAAATATGTTAATTCGTTTTTTACAATTATAATAAAACCTCAAAAAACAGGGGATTATCAAAAGTTTAAGGTGCATTTTTCACCGCGCTTTTTTCACAAGAAAAAGTAATAATGGACGTTTTCGAATAACTTAGGATTTTTTTCTGCAATGTTCATGATCAATTTCCATGTTTCCCCAAGCGGATAATTGGGCCGCGCGCTCTCTCCTTCCAAGTTGTTCTGTCCTTCGCTGCTGTCGCCGCCTCTGCCCATGACCTTAACCCTCTGTCCTTGATCTCCCTTTCCACGATCCATCTCGATTGTTATCTGAGCTGTCTTACCGACTGAGAACATTGTTCTCACATTCCACTTTGACTTTCGTCTTTGGGTCAGCCAGCGACTTATTCGGAATATGGGGTTCCTTTCTGATTTCACCCGTAGTCGTCATAGCTCCGTCGACCCAACTGATGAATGCACCGTCAGGGGTCGGGCAAGTTGTTGTACTGAACCCATTATAACCATTAATCGTTGAGCTTGCAGTTTCCATAATCGAGCTGGTTTTATGGGGTGAGGTGATTAGCCCCACGCCCAACCCCCAGCCAGGAGGGCCAGGGTTTTTCTGTCGGGGTTTTCCTTCCCCTAGTCACAGATTCCAAAGCGTGAGGGGAAAAATACTGGGAGCTTTGTCATACAGGTTTAGAGGGTAACAAAATAACTACTTCCGGTTAGACATTGCCCCCAGACTATTGCCCAATAACTGAAACCTTGAGATAACAAAGCCAGTGACAAATGAGTTATGGGTTTGACATAAACCACAGAGAACATTAACAACAGTTTAAATGCTTAAACTTAGAATAAACAGAAAGTAAATGAACCTCTAGTTTCCTTGGCGAGCACTTGGGAACATAACAGGAAACAGCACAGTCTGAGAGAAATCAACCCCTTGAATGCCTTGTCTAACCTCTGATTACCAATATTATTAAATATCAATCGTTCAATCGCCTTGCTGTTGCAGGTGAATGCTTTTGAATGTCTTTGCACAGAAGAGTACACTGGGAATGAGTGCGAACTTCCTTACAGCCTCTGCAATCAGCGAACACCTTGCACAAATGGCAACTGCATCGACAAAGCGGGGACGTATGATTGCCAATGTCCAGTTGAATATAGTGGAACGTTCTGCGAGATGAACATCGATGAATGTGCGTCGAACCCTTGCCTAAACAATGGCGTATGTATCAGTGGCTCAGACAGCTACTCTTGCAGATGCCAAGCGGGGTACACAGGCGTGAACTGCCAGATCAACATCGATGATTGTGCATCTGAGCCATGTCATAACGGTGGAACATGTGTGGACGACCTGAGGTCGTACAGTTGCCAGTGTCCAGTTGGCTATACAGGAGCTAACTGTGAGCACGTTATTGACCGATGTGTTGGGCAACCATGTAAAAACGGTGGTACATGTGTCAATACGCTGACTGGATATAAGTGCCTCTGCAAACCTACTTATTACGGATGTCGTTGTACTAAAGGTAAACCCGTCAATTCTTTTTTTTTCTCTGTGAGTTTTAAGAGCCAGTCCACGAGAGGTTCAAAGATTTTTGAAAAATGGTCAGAAACAACCCTATCTCAAACTTTGTCCGCTGAAAGCTAGTCATGAGCAAGTAATCAAATCGAAATTATTTTGTCTTCTAATACTAATGTTGTCACGTGACAGGCAATTTAAGTTTGACCCTCGAGGAATATTTGAAATTATTTGGTTGTCATTTTCCCCTTGTAAAATAGTAAATCTGCCGTCGAGAAGTTATCCGTGAAATTTGGTAAAATTGGCACTTTTTCAAATCTGCCAAACTACACTCTCTGTTAAAAATTATTGTTCAGCTGATAAAAAGAGCCTGAAAGAAATATTAGTATTTTGATGAAGAAGAAGGTCAGTTAAGTAAAGAAACATCATCTGATTTATGATTGGCTTACGTGTGTTTTGACAAGATAAATGCAAATTTGGTAAATTTTGGAAAATTTTTTGAGCCAAAATTGCTTGAGGGGAGTCAAAATTAAATTGCCTGTCACTTGGCGACATAAGTATTAGAAGACAAAATAATGTCGATTTGATTGTACTTGCTCATGACTAGCTTTCAGTAGGCAAAGTTTGAGATAGGGTTGTTTCTGACCATTTCCAAAATCTTTGAACCTCTCGTGGGCTGGCTCTTAAGTTCTGAACGTCCACGCAAGATAAGGGAGCTTGATTCTAGCTTTTTTGTTTCCGTCCTGACTCTGGTCCTGGTATGTCTACTCTTATTAAAGCTTTTCAGTTTTTGTACACAGAATGTCACCTGGTTAAAGTGCGGGAATTTATGATATCTAACTAACACTTATAGGGCAAAAACGGCCTATGGATGGCTTTCCTGACCGCCCTGTTGTATCATCATTTTTGTCATTTTCGGTAATATATACAAAGAGTATTTTAAAAAAAGGTATTCGTCTATCGCACCACTCACCGATGTATAGCGCCTGAAAAGAAACTATGATGCAGATCTTTGCTCTCATAATCTACGAACCTTGAAGGTGTTCAGATCAGATTTGTATTTGATGCTTGTTTGTTAGTCAAGCAACATCCATAAAACGCGGTTAAGGGCGAATCGTCTGCCCTATTGTCCCGCGTGGGTATCTAATATTTACTTAATTCGTTGTGTTTCAGTTCTCTCCTCCGACTATGATCTGTCTTTCCAAGTGAGAGCTGTTAAGTCATATTCCAAGATCAAAAAACCAATTCCAGATATTAGTGCCATGACAATTGCTTTTTGGATGCGGACCAGTGATACCAAACCAGGAACAGTAATCTCTTACGCTACTAAAGTAGGCAATATCGTGCAGGACAACGCTTTCGCTCTTCAAGATTACGCAAGTTTCATACTATTCGTAAACAACCGAACCGTCTTCACGGGATTGAGAGTAAACGACGGTCAGTGGCATCACGTGGCAGTCAGTTGGGAAAGTGCTGGTGGGACGTGGCATGCGTACAAAGATGGCGTGGAAACAAAATCTTCTTCTGCGCCTTTCCAGCAAGGTGAAGTTATCTCTGGTGATGGTGTTTTGATCCTTGGTCAAGAGCAAGACGAGATAGGCGGTGGGTTTAACACTGAGGAGAACTTCATCGGCGACGTCAGTCAGATGAACATTTTTGACTACGTACTCTCCGCTAACGACATTTATAATCTGGCGAACAGCTGCGATTATGTCAAAGGAAGTGTTGCAGCCTGGGAAGATTTCCAAGAGCAGCTCTTTGGAGAATATCACATGACAGACAAGTCATACGCCTGTGACTGTAAGTGGCTGATATATTAGGTCAATATACAAAATACAGTGGAAACAGTAATAATGCAGCACCACGTTGAGACCGATAAACCCTTGAATAGAAAGCATGGTTAATTTAACTTTCTAAATTAGAAATTGCCATCCATCCTTGAAGAAGGCACTATCGTTATTACTATGAACATAATCTTAAATGGTTTACAATCACAGTAGGGCGGCATTAACAAAGTAACTCGTTGGAGCCGAAACAGAACGGAAAACAAGGGGAACTTCATCGTCCATGATTGTTTTTTTTTATCCTTACACCACGGATGTACGTTAAAAATTAATTGAAGAATAGCTAACAAAAGCCCATTTACCTCTAATCCATTCCCTCAATTATGCATGTTGGACCTTATTGAAATGCATTTTTGATTAACAGTTTCGGCTACACAAAGGCAATTCGCTGTGACCTACAAGTCCTACATATCAGGAAGTGACAACAGAATGTTATCTAACAGTGATCCAGAGACTTGTGCATCAACTTGTCTATCAGAAGCTTCCTTCATCTGCAGATCATTTGATTTTGACAACTCAACCAACACATGTCGCATGAGCACAAATTCGTCAATAGATAGTGTACTGACGAGCTCATCTGGCTACAGATTTTTCGAACTCAGTAAGTACAACAAGGATGTTAATTCCATTTTGATTTGCACTTGATGCCATATTGTTGTTTGTCAGGGGTGAAAAAAATATCACCTGAACAGGTAAAGTTTTAAGACACCATTAAGGTATGAGAAAAAGGAAACAATATTTTTTCCAAGCGTACATTAGCTCAGTTTGAAAAAAGATATACTCGTCGGCAGCCGTTTGCAGTTAGATTCTTATGGCATTTATTCACTTCAGGGACTTGATAAGATACTATTGACTAACCTTACCTATATACTCCAGATTGCCTTCAAAGCCTCGGAGTGTCGACCAGTCGTCTTGTTCCTGACGCTGACATGAAGGCATCAAGCCAGTATGATTCCAAACATGCGCCCTTTGGAGGTCGCCTAAATTATCACGCTCAGTTCAATTCACTGGGAGATATCACTCAGATAGGAGGCTGGGCTCCTTTGACAGCTGACCAGGACCAGTGGCTGCAAATCAAGTTTAGCCAGATTTTCCAGATTTCAGGTGTGGCCACGCAAGGAAGGGCAGACGAAGCTCAATGGGTGAAATCCTACAAACTTGAATATAGCACTGACGGATCGACCTGGACTTATTATCCAAATGTAAGAGTTCTGCCTTTGAATGCGTACTGTTCTAGCGGGCAAAATTCGCGGCCCCAAAAAAGGACTACTTAGAAACCATATCCCAACTGAAGTATTTTTGCCAACGCTAAAATGAGCAATAGCTCGAATACAACGAGCCTCCCTTATCATGTTTTTTTTTAATGTTTAATCGAACAGACACTAACTGGCAACACAGACCAGGACACGGTGGTACATAATGAGGTCCAAGTGTTCCAAGCCATGTATCTGAGGTTCAGACCGCAAACGTGGAATGGCGATTTGATTTCAATGAGAGTAGAGGTGTATGGATGCCCACCACGTAAGCATTTATTGCTCATTAACACGAAAGAAACGAGACCTAGAACTTAAGACCATCTCCTAAATATGACGCTGGTACTGTCCTCATTCTCTTCAGATTTTGCTTCGGCCGCATGTAGTATCTTCCATTACTTTCTTTTCTTATCAGTTATTTATTTAAAAAATGAGTAGACGAAATCCCAATTCACTGATGATCGATAAACTGTCGTCTCAGATCTTTTTTCTTATTTGCCATTAAACCAAACAGTTAACTAAATGCAACCTAGAATCGTTAATCGAATAATTTTCCCCTTTCTTTTTCTTTTACAGCCATCTCTAAACCTACAGATAGTACGGATGAATGTAGCTCTGCTCCTTGTCAGAATGGTGGAACTTGTGTCAACAGATATAATGACTACCTGTGCGTATGTGCTGACGGTTACTCTGAAAAGAATTGCCAGACTGGTACGTTTGATAATTCAACCCTATGTAGACGGGAACAACGAGAAAGCGTGAGAATGACTTTTTGTTTAGTATTGGAGCGAAATCAAGCCATCCTTTTTAATTTTTCAAAATTAACAAATTGGTATGACATTGTTCACAGAATGCGATCTTTACATGGGAAATCCAAGATATGTCTTTTGTAATGGTCATAGCTTTAACGTTCTGGAAATGATTGAAATCCGCCCAGTCAGCTCCAGTGAGACTAACACTACTGTTTTTGGCGACAACGTACTTTAGAAAAATTCGTTTTTTGCTTAACCCGTCCTTGTTGTCGGATAAACCATCAATTTTTTCCTAGGAAGCTCTTACTTTTCAACATTATCGTAAGTTAAACTTTTCATAAGTGTTCTTCAGAGCAAAAACTGATTCCGGGTGTTAACCCTGCTTAGACGGGGAGGGGGCGATTATGCCCGCACTGACTTGTTTTTAAATAAGCAAGCTACAGCCACCAAACGTGGTGATTTTCTGGGAACAATTTGGCATAGCAAGTGCTTGTCCATCAAGTTTGACGTTACCATGGCAACCACTTTTTGACAGGCCGTTTTCTTCAGAATTTTGAATTATCACCATTTTATTGAAAAAGTATAACCTTTCTGAAGTAAGTTTTCCCTTTTTATAACATTTTTGTGTTCTTTGATTGGATTTGTTACCTTTTGGTCAATTTTGGCGATTTTAAAGGTTCTAGAAAAAATCACTAAATCCAAGTTCGCGGATCTAAGATGACCGCCGATTGAGAACCTGACGTAATTGTTACGTCATATGATGTCACCAGCTTAACCAGCTCAAATAAAACCTTTTTTGGACGTACTATCTGCCCTCCAAGTTTCGTGGTAATAGCCTTTATATCCTCGAAGACAAGGAGAGGGGCCGAATCAGCCACCCCTCCTCACCCCCCTCCCCCCATCCCAGAAGATCAAAAACCGAAAACCGTGGTCTGAATAGGGTCAAATTGCAGTTCAGTTGTTAAATTGTCTTACGATGAAATATATTGTTCAAAACTAAGTACTACCCAAAGCAAAAAGTCACTTCAACGGCCGCGAATTCCACCTCGATTATACAGAAGAGACAAAGACAACTCCGTAGAGCTAAATGAAGTATGGTTGAATTTTGCCGCGGGAAGTTTGTAAATCGATAACAGCGCTTACAACTAAGAGCGTACATGTTGCTATATGCGTGGTCACTAAATCTTACTATAAATACAAAGGACTGAAATCAAACGAGGTTAACTGTACCAATTGTAAAGTGGCCCTTCCATTCCCCCCAAAAAAGATGGTTTTAATCAACACATTTATCTTAATCATCTATTATTTCAGCTTCGCCCTGTGCAGCGATAAGTGCACCAATTTACGGCACCATTTCTTCGTCCAATTACAACGCAGGAAGTACCCTGTCGTTTACTTGTAATGCTGGATACACTCTCTATGGCCCTACAAGTCGAACATGCGAGGGAGGAGTATGGACTGGAAGCCACCCACAGTGTCCAGGTAGCATAAAAACAACACTTTGTAAAAACACTTTGTTTTACTCTGACAAAGTGCCATATTCTTATGTCGTAAATTTTTAAAATTTTTAATTTTAGTATTTCACCCATTACGCGCAAAACGCAAAACAGTACTAAGCTTTCAGTCCAAATAGTAGTGTTGGTGAGTTTCAGAGAACGTTTTGAACCTTTTTTATGTGCCTTGAGCTCTCTCAGAGTTGTTCATTCGAGAAAGTTAAGATGGAAGATTGATCGGCCAGTTCCATTCGTGAAATTTTAACAGATCAACTCTCAAGGTATTTCCCCAATGAATCTTAAAGTTGGCATCAATATAATCGAAGTGGGGATGGATTAAAGGAAGCACGATAGACAAATCAGTCAGAAATCTCTCGATGGGTACTTGATCTGAGGTACAGTTCAATTTCTTGCTTTTTAAAACAAAATGAAATAAATGTAATGAAGATCCTCTACTTTCGAATGAATGAGTAGATAATTTATCGTATTTATTGTCCTAGAGCGAACATATTTTATCTTAGCGTTATAGGCTACGTTTGTATGAGAAAACCAAACAACTAACATGACCATACCTGGAAACCTACAGATGACGATGAATGTAACGCGAATCTGTGCAATCAGTGGTGCAAAAACACAAATGGAGGATACATCTGCCATTGCCACAAAGGCTACGAACTTCAAGGATCTACCACGTGTGTTGGTAAGTTAAAAAGCCTATTTCAGCAGGTATTCACACGCCAGTCAAAACTGGTCAAAAAATGGAAGAAACTGTAGCCCATATGTTTAGAATATAGCTTGAAACTTTGTTCTATGGGCGCTATGGGCTTGGTCAAGACGCAACTGAACACTGAAGAAGAGGTAGCAGCCTCGAAACGTCTAACAACAACAACAACAACAAGCTTTATTACCGCTTTTATTTCAGCGCCTATTGAACAAAGTTTCAAGCTATAGTCAAAATTGGTCTTTCCGAGGTCAGGCGGTGCTAGATCCAAGGTTTGAATAAAGTTACAAGCGCGATTTCTAGTTTTCGACGATGAAAGAAAACAATATTTTACCTTATTTCTTTTACATAACAATGATGCTATCTCAAGAGAAATACAGTTTTACTTAGTTTAATATCCTCTCTTGCTACCCACCTCTTGATCAACTCAAATTATTAACCGCTGTTGTGATAAGTTTATTTCCTTTTTAAAGGCAAGTTGTTGATAATATTTTTTCTTCTTTGTTCAGATATTGACGAATGTTCAAACTCTAACGGAGGCTGTTCTCACACCTGTCACAACTCTGCTGGCTCATTCTCTTGTTCCTGTCCAAGCGGTATGGAGTTGGATTCTGGCAAACGAAGCTGCAAAGGTGATACTGAACTTTCAGGAATTGTTGAAATTACCTTTGCTTACAACTTTCTCCAGTGCAGGGGTTATTATACATTGCAAATTTATTGATGAGTCGAGCGCATCTTAAAAGTGTTCGATTCCAATAAATTCTCTTTGAATTACCACATCCTTAGCCCTTGGACGAACAAGCAAAAGAAAGTCATACCCCCGGCCATGATACAGAGGGTTGGTGGAAACCTTTCATCCTTTTATTGTATTAAAATATTTCGAGAAGATTGTAACTTTGGTGGATAGCCTGTGAAGTTCTTCAAGATGAGGTAAATATGGAGCGACTATGCAACCATTCCCTAGAGATTCAAAGGACAATCGCGTGGCGGCCATGTTGGTGTACCATGACAAAAGGAGCTAAAGACAAACCTTTTGTTAAAGGTACATGCACACCAACATGGCAGCGATGACTTCCCGTGCATACGCTCTATTATAAGTTGTGACGCTGCTGGGTGCCAGCGGCGTCATTCATCTTGGATATGACTCAGATAAAAAAAAATCAAAAACCGACGAAAATAAAAATTTCCCAAGGTAGACGTGCGGAATATTATATAGGTAAACATTTTGCTTCTCTGTTTTTCTCTGAATGATATTTTATTATAGTCGATGATAGTGAATGATAGTTCATGGTATTCGATGACAGTATATGAAAGCTCACGATAGTCGATGATAGTGAATGGTATCATGATAGTCGGTAATAGTCAATGGTAGTTCGTAATATTCGATTATAGCGGAGCCCGCGCGCTAGCGCTCCAGCGGAGCACCATAGCTAAGGAAATTTAGTAATCTATCCATTCGAGAAATTTTGGTTGTGTCGTCAGCGTACGGGAGGGGTAGAGGAGTCACAAGACAACCCGACGGGGAGTGGAGAATGCTATTTTTTTCTTGGCGGGAAATCGCGCGGTGCTTTTGAGCAACCAGCGTTTCTCTTGGCGGGAAATCGCATGACCATCGTCACTTTTGAAAAAGAGGTTTCTTTGAAAAGTTTAGCAAAACGATTGTTCGACAGTACTGAAGTTTTAAACTTGAGAAAAACATGTAATATCTGTAAATGGAAAGAAAAGGTTCAAAAGAATACTGGTGGAAGGCGAAAGTTCAAGTTACGAAAGCTGCTTTCAAAGGACTTCATCATTTAGTTTGTTTTCTTCACAACGCAGAGCTTGCCCTGTTCTGAAACACAACCAAGTAAACGAAGTTTTTGAAGGGTTTAAGGTACCTGATTTTGAGTATTACAGTCAAAGAAATTACGGTTTAAAATGGAAATTTAATTTATGTCATTAGAAATTTGTCATTTACTTTTGGCTCATTAGAAAACGCGCTCAGATTTGTAATAGATGTAGTCTTGAATATTTTGCTATGCTCAACCGATTTCACTCGCGTGGACGGACCCACGATTCTGGAAGTGTAACGCAAATTGCATTTAAGTATAAAGTTACGGGTATTCGAAAACGCTTTTTCAAAAATGATTTCTCTGTCCATAATTTTGTGTTTGTTTATTTATAACAGTAGATCAAAGCACAGTCGCAAGGCAACAGCACAAGCATCACTTCATGATCAGTGAGATTACGGCAAATAATTGCTTTAAATTTTGTCTGCGAGGGTCCATCTCTTTGTACAATTGTCGATTTTCTTGTCCTAGCAGTTTTTAATTGTAATCAGTTGTCGGTTTATAGCTATTTTATCTGAAAAGCTTCCGTAAACAGTTTTGTGCGTTCCTCAAAACGGTTAACTTTACATAGGCTTACTTCGCATCCGCAAAATTTATTCCATAATTTAAGGTGGCTTACTACAGTTTTCAGAACAGAAAGTTAACCTTTTTAAAACTTTAGTTTAAAGCAAACAGGAGTTTTCTTTTGGGTCATTTGTTGCTACAACTGTTAAAAGAAATGATATTTGTACAATTGTCGATTTTCTTGTCCTAGCAGTTTTTAATAGTAATCAGTTTTCGGTTTATAACTATTTTATCCGAAAAGCTTGCGAAAACAGTTTTGTGCGTTCCTCAAAAAAAAAACTGTAGTAAGCCACCTTAAAGAGTGTTTGGGTTTTGTTTGTTTTCAATCTTGATGGTCTCTAGTTAGCCAGCGAAATCTAAGCGAAGCAGTTGTCGGTTTAAACCTATTTTATCCAAAAAGCTTCCAAAATCAGTTCTGTGCATTTCTAAAAACGCCCGAATTTTAAACAATTCGCAATCCGCAAAACTTATGCCATACAGTTAAGCATGGTTGGTGTTTGTTTGTTTTCAATCTCGATGGTCTCAAGTTAGAGAACGAAATATAAAAGTAACTATAAGCGAAGCAGTTTTGGGTTTAAAGCTATTTTATCCGGTAAGTAATGTGTGTTCCTCAAACTGCTAGAATTTCTTTGCGGCCGCTAAAACTTACGCGACATTTCTTCGATAATTAAAATTTACAGGTGCTTCGAAGCTCCCCAAATCCTTTCTTTCGGGTAATCCTGGTAAAATGCCGGTGAAATGCTAGTATAATTTTTGACTAGACTAATAGTGGCAGTTCATGTTATTTGTTAACATCCGAACGCGATGAAGATAACCCATGAATGAATGAGTGAATGAATGAATAACTTTATTTAAGTGGCAATGTCTGTAAGAGCAGTCCACTGCATTTCGGGTCAGAAAAAAATTTTCCCTCAAACTTTGCCTAGGAAACCATCTTGGGTCACAAGTAAAGGAAACCAGTTTCGTTTTGGGAAATACGCTAAAATAACTTTTTTTGGAGCCCACAACAGTAAGAGCGGCAAAAGGCGTAAATTAGCGCCTGGCCAGACACGAAAATTGCATAAGTTAGCGACCTCACTGCTCAAAAACCACAACACGCAGCAAAAAGGTGTTATTATTTTTAAGTTAAGAGGTCCTTCAAGGGTGTAAAGCGTATGTTAAATTTAATTTGTGTTGAACTGGAAGCTCGTGATAATTGGTATATTAACACACATCTGAGCGCTTTCTGAAAACTCGCAAAAGTACCCTGTCTTCGTCGGCCTTTATTTCCCGAGTCCAGACCGAGTCGCTCTAAACTCCTATCGAAGTGCGTTAATGAGATGTCAGGGAGTACAGAATTATAAAAATACCTTGCACTTTTTATCTTCCTTTACCACAGTGACTTCGAACTTTGGTGATTTTTACGAATATGACACATGTATTATGCAAATTAGGTTGTTGAGCAAATTCGGATCGTGTGAACTAAATAGCTTCTAGATTTTAAGATTTCTCCATTTCAAGTCATAAATACAGCAAAGCATACACAAATAGAAGTTTCGAACTGTTCAAATGGATGAAATAAGCGAATTAAATTACTGAGTCCTGATCTTTGGATGCTAATCCGGAGAATTGCGTGACTCGCATTATGCAAATTAGGTTGTCTGCTAAACTCGGTCCGTTCCGGTAACCATTGCAAAAAACCTTTCTAACTGTTTGGACCCCACTTTTGTTTTAATTGAATATTAAAGAAGTGTTAAGACTACGTGCACTGTAGGTAGAAAACGTTGACGATGAATTCAGCAAGTTACAGTACTGACTTCTATTCATGTGTCATTTGTATAACTCTGTTTGCAATGAAATGGACAGCTTGTTACAGTTATTCTGTTCTGGTTGATAAAAATGAATCTCTACTTTTTTGTAGTCGGGTCTTGATTTTTTATGTCTTCGTTTTGCTCTTTTGATCTTCCTTTTCCACAGCGCCTTCGAACTTTTGGTGCTTTTGTCCCAGGGAGAGGGACACCTGACCAACTGAGGGTTTGAGGGCCTGGCTGTATAGGACAAAAAAAGCCCTAAAATACCTACTCTTTGTAGGACAGCACCCTCTATTTTAGGTCCCTGTTTAGAGCAAATGATTATTATACCAACTCCCTTGTTTTACACAATTTAAAGTGTTTCAAAGACCAACAAACGTCCCCGATCTAGGATACCTAAATACTGTGTAAGCCATATTTAATGACGAGAATCGGTTCTGACCATACCCTGTTTACGACACGTTGATACCCTATTTAGGACAGACTCGGTTAACATTTTGTACCCTGTTTAGGACAGAGAGGCCAAAAACTATACCCTGTCCAGCGGCACGTCCCCGTATAGGCAATATAGGGGAGTAAACCCCGCCCCGGGCTTTTGTTCCGGGGCTTTTGTTAAGCGCTTTATTTTGTTTATGCAAAATTGAGACAAACAAGGTTGTTTGCGTGTCAAAGACCGCGGATTATACGCTGCCGATGTTTGGATGCTTTGAGGCAAAATGTGACGAAAATTATGCCAACTGGATTTTTTGCCAAATAAGAGACGTGTAACTTTTTGGATCTCTCTTTCATCGATGCCAGTTTGATTTGAAACGGCTAAAGCCGTGTCTTCATGGGTTCCTTTTTCAGGGATAGTCACCTGGTCACAGATGCCCGTTTTTTAAAACAGTCTGGTTCCTTTTCTTCAGTTCAATCAAAAGAATTGGATATCATTGTATCAGTTTTGATATAAAAAAGCTTCAACAACGAAAACAAAAAAGCCTAATTCTGCATCATTCTGCATCGCGTTTTGATTTCATGTCCACATTCAATTAAGACCTAACTCTTAAAGAACTGGAGGGTTCTTGGAACCTTGCTGACTTCGAGTGGAAGCGCCTCACAGACGACGGTGAATCGCTTAACTTTCGAGCTACTTTCGCACTCTGGTGAAGGTGTCTTTTGATAGGCCATTTCCGAATTGTCTTAAGCCTCTCTATCAAAGCGAGGCTAGATGCACACCTTTAATATTTAAAAAAATGGTCTTATTCACACGTGAATGAAAACTAATGTTCATATGAAAGGTTGTGCACTTAGCCGCGCTTTGAAAAGGAGGCTTAAAGCAATTATGGTCAACCTAAATGTGTTCTACAAGATTTACAACGTGTCTTGAACTGTTCAGCAAGACTCATTTCACCGCAACAAGTCAATTTGAACATGTCACACCTTTGCTTTTAAATCTTCACTGGCTTCCTGTTGAACAAAGGATTATTTTCAAGATCGCCCTGGTTACATTCAAAGCTCTTCATGACGCTGCTCCCAGTTACATCACGGAACTTCTAAGGCCTTACAAGACTAGCATGCAGGACACTGAGATCATCAAGTCATAACCTCCTTGGTTTCCCAGATTTAATCTGAAAAACTCTGGCGGTCGTTCCTTTGCAGTTGCCGCACCGACCATATGGAACAACCTTCCCTTAGAATTAAGAAAATGCGTCTCTCTTTCGACTTTTAAGTCTAAACTTAAGACTTGGCTGTTTGAAGAAGCTTTTGGCTAGGACTTCTGATTTATTTATCGTTATGATCAATGTTAGTTCATTTTAATTTGTTTATTTGTTGTTTTTTAAGATTATTTGTAGATTAACGTAATAACAACTTTGTAAAGTGCCATTGGACCATTGGGAAATGGCGCTCTAGAAATTTATTATTATAATTGTTATTGTTGTTATTATTATTATTATTATTATTATTATTATTGTTATTTATTATTATTATTATTATTATTATTATTATTATTATTATTATTATCATTATTAGTTGGGAAATGGCCTATTTCACTTCTCGCTTACAGGTCTGATTAAATTCTCGACTTAAACAAAGAACTACCCTGCTGTTGACGTACCAAGGTGGAAAATTATCTGACAAGCATTTACTAATTTCAATGTTGGACGTTACTATTTAACTGGGAAACAATAGTTTCTAGTAATTCTTGGCCACCTCAGGCATCAGCCTGAAAATATCATAAAAGCTTATAATTGTAACAGCCTGCCTGAGCCTCATTGTTGCTAATTTTCCTGTGATTCTGATATTGTATTTATTCTCTTATGTTTCTCATTATACATTAAATGCAATACTTGTAAATGCAATAAAACTGATTGAGAGAACAAAACGAACCAAAGCACTGTTTTATATTATAAGAGGCCATCTAACCAACCCTGGAAAAGGAACCCACCAAGACGTGGCGTTAGCCGTTTCAAATCAAACAAAAACTTTCAAGTTTCTTATAATCTGATTAAACGTTTGGCAGAAAATTTAGTTTGCATAATTCTCGTCACATTTTGCCCCAAAGCATCCAAACATCGGCACTTTATAATTCGCGGTCTTTTTATTGAGTTTGCTCCACTGACGCGAACAACCTAGTTTGCATAAACAAAATAAAGCGCTTGACAAAAGTCCCGGGATAAAAGCACCAAACGTTCGAAGGCGTTGTGGAAAGGGAAGATCAAAGAGCAAATTGCAGGAATAAAAAACCAAAACCCGCCTACAAAGAAGTAGAGATTCATTAATTGTTACAAGTTGTCCATTTCATTGGAAACAGAGTTATTGAAATGACACATGAATAGAAGTCAGTGCTTTAACTAGCTGAATTCGTCGTCAACGTTTTCTACCTACAGTGCATGTAGTCTTAACACATCTTTAATATTCAATTAAAACAAAAGTGGGGTCCAAACAGTTGGAAAGGTTTTTTGCAACGGTTACCGGAACGGACCGAGTTTAGCAGACAACCTAATTTGCATAATGCGAGTCACGCAATTCTCCAGATTAGCATCCAAAGAGCAGGACTCAGTAATTCGCTTATTTCATCCATTTGAACAGTTTGAAACTTCTATTTGTGTACGCTTTTCTGTATTTATGACTTGAAATGGAGAAATCTTAAAATCTAGAAGCTATTTAGTTCACACGATCCGAATTTGCTCAACAACCTAATTTGCATAATGCGTGTGTCATATTCGCAAAAATCACCAAAAGTTCGAAGTCACTGTGGTAAAGGAAGATAAAAAGTGCAAGGTATTTTTATATTTCTGTACTCCCTGACATCTCATTAACGCACTTCGATAGGAATTTAGAGCGACTCGGTCTGGACTCGGCAAATAAAGGCCGACGAAGACAGGGTACTTTTGCGAGTTTTCAGAAAGTGCTCAGATGAGTGTCAATATATCAATTATCACGAACTTCCACTTGAACACAAATTAAATTTAACATACGCTTTACACCCTTGAAGGACCTCTTAACTTAAAAATAATAACACTTTTTTGCTGCGTGTTGTGGTTTTTGAGCAGTGAGGTCGCTAACTGATGCAATTTTCGTGTCTGGCCAGGCGCTAATTTACGCCTTTTGCCGCTCTTACTGTTGTGGGCTCTAAAAAAACTATTTTAACGCATTTCCCAAAACGAAACTCGTTCCATTTACTCGTGACCCAAGATGGTTTCCTGGGCAAAGTTTGAGGGAAAACTTTTTTCTGACCCGAAATGCAGTGGACCGCTCTTACAGACATTGCCACTTAAGTGTCAGGGTGAGTATTTAGCCTTTGACAGCTAATTGGGGACACTCTACTACTTAAAATAAATTAAAATTTACAATATACATTTAAAAATTACAATATTTCATTATATTAAACTTAGGGGGAATGAATAAGAATAGGGATAGGTCGTTTATAAAAACGGTTTCTAAACTCACAAATTCATTATTGCACTTCTAAGGAACAATTAAAAAGATAAAAATAAAAGAAGTGATAAAAATAAAAGTAGAGGTGATAAAAATAAAAGAAGTAGATACATAAATAGTTTAGTTTGTTGTTGTAAATGAGCGCCGTTTTAAGTTCATTCAAGCGAACAGCCAATAATCCAAGGAGATTTTACAAGCCTTGACAGTTAAATGACAGGATATGGAAACATTGCAAAAACCAAGAAAGACGGCTCGTGAGTAAAATATGTGTTCAGTTTGATGCTCCCCAAAAATATAATCAAACTGTGCTCAGCCTCTAGAATGACCTTTCGAGCTTGGTTTTACAGAACAGATCCCCAAAATATTGGAGGACACTTGGTCGGAAAACTTTCGGGCTTTTTGAGAAACACTTTTCGAAAGCGAACGAGCAAAAAAAACCCCCGAAATATATTTCGGACCGAAAAGTTTCAGGACTATTTTTGAGAAACGAACACCAGTTTATTCCTTGGCGGCTCCGCTCTTAGGCTTGGCTAAATCTATATATTAGTTTGTGGTCAAACGAGAACGCGAGTTAAACTTTAATCAACTATCATCGAGTATCAAGAGCCGTTTAACAAGGGCTTAACCCTATTATCCAGATCCAGGGGGAGGACGGATTCTGCCCGGCGATGACGTTTACTCTTTTAATGAACAGGCTAAAACCACCAAACTTGGTGTCTTTACTAAAATTTATCTGGGAACAATTTGGCATAACAAGTCCTTGTCCATCAAGTCTGATCAGTTTTTTGCCAGACTGTTTTTACAGAATTTGAAATTTTTACCTTTTCAGTGAAAAATTGTAACTTTCTTGAAGTAAGTTTTGCATTTTCATATCATTTTCGTCTTCTTTTATTGATTTAGATTACTTTTTGGTCACTTTTAGCAATTTTCAAAGGTTCTGGAAAAATAAAGGTATACGACATTCAAGATGGCCGTCGTTTGAGAACCTGACGTAATTCTTACGTCAAATGACGTCACCAGCTCATGTTACGGACCTCAAAGGAAACTTTTTTGGACGTACTATCTGCCATTTAAGTTTTGTTGTCATAGCTTTAATATTTTAATATTCTCGGAGTTACGGAAGGGGGGAGGGGGCATCCGCCCCTCCTCCCGTGGTTCCAGAAGGTCAAAATCAAAAAGCCCGGTCTGAATAGGGTTAAGGAATATAAGTACAGCTACTGATAATAGCAGGTAATAATAGAAAACCCTGTTGAAAAAAAAGGTGGAAAAACCTTACGAGGGTGGCGTCCACCCCACCTTGTACGCGGAAGGGTTGAGATGGCAAGTGGGGTCCTATATAGAAGACGATGTTAAAATATGGTTAGTTAAATCTAGTACCATTTAGGTAATTACAAAACGTAAGTAGCTTGTACTTCGGGCTGCTGCTCTGACATTCTTCAATGTCTTCTCTTCAGACACAGACGAGTGTGCATCTTCAAATGGTGGCTGTGAGCACACGTGTGTTAACACTTATCAGTCATTCTACTGTGTGTGTAGGCAAGGATACAGTCTCAAGGCAGACAAAAAGACTTGTGAAGGTAAATACAATGATATACTCACCAGCCTTGACATTAAAAAGAAAAAAGTACGGTCCGAGGCTTTGGACACCTAGAGCACGCGTAATTGAACATTCCATCATTTATTGTGGACCGCTGAAAAGTTTCATATATACGATGCTCAATTTTCTTCCTGAAATTTCTACGGAAAAACACACTTAGTTGTGCATCGTTTTTTTTTTCAGCTCTATCATGTCCAAGTTTGAGCAGTCCAGCTAACGGTAACGTGGCTTTGAGTTCTGGACTAGTTATGGCTAGCACTGCAACGTACACCTGTAACAACGGATACAAAGCTACGTACACTACCACCAGATATTGTCAAGCAGACGGTCAGTGGTCAGGAGGGGAACCTAGCTGTATACGTAAGTGTTTCTTGTTAACCGTCGGATGTACAAACAAACCCAAGGACGGTTCACAAATCTGCCTCATTTTGAGATTTTACCTTTGATAGATAGCTGGTTATGTGCTCTACAAGATGAAGATGAATGCATGTGTTATAGGGGTGTATGATGTCTTATATTTTACTCAAAATAACAAATCAAAATAAAGGGGGGGGGGGGGGGTTAAAATCAGGGTGTTAAATGGTCAGCCCTAATATAAGGTTCTTTATTCTCTTTGAAAAAAACGGGGCACTAGCTAAATAACTGAGGTACGAGGATTAGGAAAAAGCAATAAATATAGCACTCACTGGCCCAGATAACATATTTAAAGGAAAAGCTGTCATAGCCGTAGAAGAAGTATTAGTGGGGCTAATATGGGGTAACCCAAAGAATAGCAGCAGCATTTACAAGACAAGCATGAATAGAGTTCTGGAAAGTTAGAAAAAACTGAAAAAAGATCGATTAAAAAAGGGGGAAAACAACATGACACATTAAATGATGAGTGTATCGAACTGAGAACAACATTTTAAAAAATTAATATTTTTCACCGCCAACCCTATACACAATTTAATTTAATTGAAGTTAAATGAAAGGCTATTGCACGCGTAAAAAAGAAAACGACAAAAATCACATGGAAAATGATAAATTGACAAATGACACGGAAACTACGTTATTGCTTGACATAATTATCGAAAACGATAAATAAAAATTATTATTATCTTTCATTAGGTCTTTACTGTGCGGAGATTGGTGAAGTGGAACACGCCACACGGGTCTTGACAGGAACGGATGGCGGGAAAAATGTTCTCGGAACCTCAGCAACTTTTACGTGTGACGCCAACTACGAAATGACTGAAGAGGGTGATGCCACTAGAACGTGCCAGCAAGATGGGACATGGGGCGGAACACAACCTAGATGTGTTGGTATGTATCAGTGGGAAATTATGTATTTAAAAGTGTTAGCCTTCATGTACGTGTTAACGTGATTCTATTGAATTGCACTACGCATCATTTCTGCGCATGACTTCTTGAGGTTGAGCTATCCAGAGAAATAACATGGTCGCTTTATCCTAAACGAGACTGATGACCGACCTCATTTATCGCAGAATTTGCCGTCCAGTCATCATCATTTATGTGCTGAAAAGATAACTTATATTTCGAAACACTAATTTGTCCACTACGCTCGTTGCTCCCACCAGAACGGAGCGCAAACTGATTCAATAAGCGTCTTTTTAGGACGTCATACGGCTATAAATTACCTGGTAATGTTCGTCGAACATCGAAACCTGTGACCTATTCCTTTTTATTGCGTGCGTCAAAACACTGCATAGAAGTGAACAAAGAGACAAATTTACCTTAAGACCACACCGGCAGTTGTCACTGTTTCCTTAAAAGTACATGAAGGAGAACAAACTTGATATCATTTTCCTAGTTCCTGCTGCGCTTCTCCGTGTTTGGTGTTTAGTTTCAACAATATCCTCTCTATTGGCAGGCAGCATGACCGCTTTTCGAAGAAAAACTGTTACCCAATGACTAACGAAATGAGGTATGCCAGGTGCACATATCACCTTTTCACCCTTTTACTCGCAAATGGTCTGCTGCTCACGTTTTTTCGACGCCATGATGATTCATTATCTTTATTAGAATGTAAAGAAATACGATATATTCTTCACATGATTCACTTTCTTGATGTTAGCTGCCTTCTGCAGTCCAGTTCCAGTCCCTGATAATGGCGAAGTTCAAGGCTACCGCTATGAACTAGGCGCTACTCTGCGTATCAGCTGCAGCGTTGGTTACAATCTGGTGCCATCAAGCTCATCATTTAGAACTTGCATCTCCGATGGACAAGGAGGTGGAGAATGGTCTGGACAAGATCCTGTGTGCGAGTGTAAGTCCTTAACGCACTGTTGGATAGAGCATTGCGTGTGATTAAGCTTGCCCCCCTCTCACAGACAATTCAGTATTAACGATGATGCATGCAAGGCGAATCGCCATTGGAATCTTTTTCCCACAATTTGGCTCTACGGCCTAGTGCTAGATGTGAATAGGTGAAAAAGTACTTTGGTACATGTACTTTCAATCCCAGGTTAGCCGGATTAGATATTTAGCACTTAAAGTAAATTGACTTTATGAATGTTTGCAGATATATTGTTTATTTTGTTTCCTTGCAAACTCAGTGGCGGACTGTGGCGACCCTGGAAATCCGTATGGTGGTTATCGCAACGTAACAACAGATACTAAGTACCAGTCCATTGTGACATACACATGCAAGCCAGATCACCACTTGGAGGGAGAGGACAGTCAGGTTTGTCAAGCCGATGGAACATGGAGTGGATCCAAACCTGTTTGCCTGGGTATGTATGTTAAATTATTTTCTGTACCAAACTTGTTTTGATTGTTAAAACGTGTCTCTAAGATTGTACGATTTGGTCTAAATGGAGGAATTTTATCGGACAAAATTATCCGCTACAAGCTCTAACGTTTATAATTCTACTAGTATTCAAGTAAAACCACTGACATCTTTTTGCGATTTGAAGCTCATTTTACCTGGAGACATTTTCGTAATTGTTTATTGTTCACTGGATTTTGAGAGTCCTTCTTTTGCAGTTTTTGGGTAACAACTTTAACATTTTGCCGCAACTGGTGAACGTTCAGGGGGTTTTAGCATTCATTTTTTGAGTTTGATTACTTTGAGCTTACATTAGCACTTTTTTGGCTTCAGGGAGAAGTAAAAATTCAAGATGGTTGCTGTTATGGTATCATTATTTGAACGTCATGTGATGTCATCGCCTTATATTGGGGAATTTGAGTACCCAAGCCAAGGATTGCACCCGGAAGTCGAATGTTTCCCTTTACATGCCATCTTGTCCACAATGGCAAGCCACCAGATACCAAAAGAGATATTACTGCATTCTTTGATGAGAAGCAAAAACAAACCAACTAACGAAACGTTCAACTATCGGTTACCGTCCTTGGCTCACTGTGCTTAAGATCCCTATTATACTGTGAACCTCAAACAAGACATTGGTCAAATTCTATACAACCTCCAATCTCCACTATAATAGCTTTACATAACTTCACCCCCGATTTCACTGATGTATGCAGATTCGTTGGCTACGATTCACCCGTTATGATTTTCCATGGTCAGTGTATCATGAAAGAAGTCGGAGGATCATTAAGATCTTTTTGTTTTCGTATTGATGCTTAAATCTCAAGAAGTTAATATATTTACTAATTTTGTCATCACCGCCTGATCATGAGCAAATCAGAGCCGGCCAATTACGTTTGAAAATCTTTGTATGCACACTGTAGTGAGATTGACTGTTTTCTTAGAGTCTGGCGTTCCCCCATTCTTCCCGAGAGACGGAAATAGCTAAACCTGCGTGGGAATTATTAGTATATACCAAACCAATGGATAGTATTTTTTAAGCGCTCTGTTCTTGATTGGCTACTCAAACTCGGGATAGTATCTTCTATTCACCTTCCGGCGGTTTTCTCGATTTCGTGCCGGAGATTTCCTTCATTTCTCGAGAACAAAATGGGAAAAAAATGAACTATGTTGGGTTGGTTATCCATTGACTCGCTATATACGAAAACAATTATTCATCCCAGTGCCGGTAGAGTGATAGATACTATGTTTTTCGCTGCGCAGTTCGGCTAATATCCACCACTTTTCTCCTCAAGTGGCTCTTTATTTGCAGGCTGAGAAAGGGCCATACCAAACTGCATGTTCAAAGTCAAGGTTATACCATGCTGTATTAATTACTTCATTTCTGTATTGCTTTGCACAGAGCGCTCATGTGGTAATCCTGGTGTCCCTTCAAACGGACAGAAGAACTCATCTTTGTATCAATATGGTAATTCCATTAAGTTTGAATGCAACGTCGGCTATACCTTGCAAGGTTCCACTGTGCGCACGTGCCAGAATAACGGTTTGTGGACTGGTACCCAACCTACCTGTGAAAGTAAGTTGACGTCAACCGGCCGTTCTTGCATTGCCCTGACTTCCATTTTCAATGTGCAGATTTATTAAAATTCTTCCATTTGCATTCCAAACAAAGTGATTAACATACAATGTTTTTCGGACTAAGCCCTGCTCTGATAAAAAGGATTGGGAGAAATTGAATATAGCCTATTGTTATGGGCGAATGGACGAATTATTTGTACAAGAAGAGTAAGTGCGTCGCATTTCGACGAGTATCACGGAGTGACCAACATAATTACCCACTCATCATCATTAATGGCAGTAAATTTGTTTTTACAAAAAAAAAATACAAATCAAGCTTTGGAGAGCAAACAGCAATCAAAAAGTACTGTCTTTCGCTTGAGTGATCACTTGAGTGATCACTCTGGGAACAACACTGTTAAATTGGAGTTTCTAGAGAGGAAGCGGAGTAGTAGTTGAACTGTTTCCAGCTTAAACTATCTGTTATTATATGCTCACCAGTTTCCATGCAGTAGCAAGTGAAAGTTTAATATGATCTCAGGAGAAACTAATTAAATGATGTAATGAAAGGTATTCCTAAGATGATGATTTTCGTTGTTTCCCCAGCGTTTAACTGGCAAATAAAACAATACGGAAGCACATCCAGGCATCAAACCAACTGAGGTCGAATAAATGTTCCTTCCCTTGTATGGTCCACAAATCATTACTTATAGACAACGTCCGTTAGAAAACTAATGGGTTAAGTTCTGCCAGTAGACTTAAAAGGTTGATTCTTTTGGTTCTATAACCAGTGTTGGACGGCGCAACTTTTCATGTAGTATATTCACATCCCCGTGCATTGCCCCGAATCCACGGATTACTTCAACTGGCTTTATAGTTCAGTTGGTAGGACACCTCCGAACCAAATCAACGTCAAATCCCATCAAGGACGAATAAATGAAACCTTCTTTACATAGTGTAATGCAGGAAATCAGTCGATTCACTTTAGCATTTAAGCTTACACCACAACTTTTGTTCCTTAAATTCTCAGTATCACGAGAAGAAACCTGATCTTGAATTGCATGCATAAATGTCAAACTTCACTTCCTTGCTTATGGTGTTTGGCTGAAGTCACAAAATTAAAAAAAAATCCACGTGTGTTCTTTTTTATTATTTTACAGTTGTCAGCTGTGGTGATCCAGGTTCACCGAATAACGGTGTCAGATATGGAGACACCTTCACCTACCAGAGCACGGTCGTGCTGGAGTGTGATCCTGGGTACAAACTTGTTGGTGACCTTACCAGGACATGTCAAGCAGATGGCAAATGGTCAGGTAGTCAACCAACTTGCCAGGGTAAGTAATGACCTTTTAGAATTGTTTTGAGTTTCTGGTGCTGTGTGAATTCCATTCAGGGTCATGCACGTAGTAGAAGGTAGCTGTTTGTATCGAGCCTGTATCATTGCTCTCACTTCTAAAAACAGTGGCTATCGTGGCTGAAGAGGCCAATAATCGAGAGGCACTCTATACCGCAGCTGCTGCAGATGAATCCCGAGACTGCGGAGGTTACGAAGTGTCTGAGAATAATGCTTCGACAATACAAATTCAAGGTCATCAATCGGCCTCAACTTTAAAAGAACTGATTAACAGTGGTTTCCTCTTTCTGTTCACGCTTATATGGTAAAACATAAACGAACAAGGCTCGGCCAGATCTGGGGAACTGAAGACTGAGATGAATATAAAAATTTATTATATATGCACTGAAAAACGTAGACACTTGAAAACTTGAAGCCAAACTAAATGGAAGCCGTCAATGCCTCAAAACTAAGTTCATCTTCTATCTCAGCATTCACGTTCTTGCTTGACCTTTACATAAATGTACACTGAAAGACTGGTTCTGCGACTACTATTTTTCAGTTGTTTAATTGTTGTATGTTTGGTCTGCTTAGAATTATTATTATTCATATTAATTACAAGCTGCGAATAGTTGATAACTATACTAAAATGTCACTTCTTCCAGTTACAAGCTGTGGACAATTTTTAAGTGGCCCTAGCGGTACAGTGAATTCGTCTAACTACCCTGCTAACTACGAGAATGACGAGTACTGCACGTGGCAAATACAAGTTCCAGTGAACAAGAAAGTCAGACTCGACTTTACTGAATTCAAGACGGAGACTGGCAAAGATTACCTGCTGATCTACGACACGAGTGATTACGAAACGGCCACCATTGTGTTTGACGGAACAACTTACAAACCGCCACCATTCACGTCATCCGGGAATGTTGTGCGAGTGCGATTCATCAGTGATGGTGCTACAACATTTAAAGGCTTCAGTTTTAACTACAAGCAAGTCGGTAAATAAAATGGTGAAGTGTTATTGAATTAAATATAATTATTGTCATCATCATCATCATCATCACCATCATTATTATTATTATTATTATTATTATTATTATTATTAACCTTCGGACATACAAGGAAAGTCACACCCCCCTGGGGGGGATTGATGGAACCCCCCTTGGGTTTTCGTTATGTTAGAATATTTCGAAAAGATTTCACCTTAAGTAGAAAGCCTATGGTGTGCTCTATAAGATAAGGTACATATTATGGGTTGCTGCACTGCTAGGAACCTGTGACGTCATCCACGATAGCTGCCATTTTGGGCGCCATCTTGGATTTTACCGAAAATTAGAAATTGTCAACAAACGCTAAGAAGTGGAAATTTTTGATGCTAGACATGTATAATATGACATAATAGTTTAGTTGCTTTTTGTTGACATTTCCTGTTTTTTTCACCTGCAAAGGGTAAAAAAACACGCATTTTTCTTCAAAAATGGCTTGACCACCTGTTTCCTATGACGTCATATATCGTAACCATAGCAACCGATTCTCACCAAACTTGTGTCAAAATGTGTCTAAGGGATATGCACACAGCTACTGAAAACGGCAGGTCAAGATAATTCGTCTTGGAAAAATTCAAGAAAAACCTTATGGGGGGGGGGGTGGTTGGCCTCCACCAATCCCCCCATTGTACGCCCGAGGATTAGTATTATAAGAGTTGTTATTAATATAACCCATGGTATTGTGGGAAGGCCAGAAAGGAATAATGTACGGAAACCACATTTGCGTCGGACGGAGTTTTTCCGCCATTTTTTATTAGATCTTCTTTGGTGCGGACGTCATCAGAAACATTTATTTTTGCGGGAAAGGCTTGTCTAAAGAAAAACCAACTTGTAAAGGCGCCGTTACCCGAATTTATGGCAGTTGGAAGCTCCGGGTTATGGGCTCCTGTACTACTACTACTATTATTATTATTATTATTATTATTATTATTATTATTATTATTATTATTAATTTTCATCATTTGTGCGCTGAGAAACAAACACTCACATCTTTATTCGTAACTTGCCCCAATGCACATATATTTTGGTCACGTTATACTGATTGGTGGAACAGAAAAAACAATGTTGCAATTACGCTATGAAGTGCAAATAATTTTCATGTTATTACAGACACCTTCCATCGGGGTCTTATATTTGCATTGCTTCAAAAGATGAGGAAGATTATCTTTCGGACGCCTTTGGCTATCCTTAGTAATAAACTACTAATTGAAACTAGCATGGCAAAATTGTAAGTCACGCTTTGATGCTGTTTGTCAACTAGTGCTGGTTTTATGTGATGTCACTAAAATTCTAAAACTTTAACCAAGGCCACCACAAAGCTCGCGTCTTTTAATATTTTATACAAACCAGGGAGATTTCATGCCGATATATGACCTCGCTTTTCAAATGCAACATCTAGATATTGAAATTTGATCAAATTCCTGGCTGCCTGAAACACAGGAACTAAAAATATTATGAAACCGATTTTTTCACGTTACTTTCCAATTTTAAAGAATGATAATAATGTCAATGAGACATCTTAATAATTCTGAAGAGAAACGAAGAACATTAGTTTTATTATCTCTTTTTTTTTTCGCTTACTATTATACTTTTATGTTCGCCATGTTGGTGCCCTAAAGAGCGACCCAACATGACGGAAACAAACAAAGTCCTGCATATTTTCTGAAAATTATTTGACCGACAACCTTGTTCTGAAGAGTACTATAGAACCAGAAATCTTTCCAGATTGGTTCTTTTTGCCTACTGTTTCAACTTTTAACTTTATTTGCTTCAATAGCCATTATAACAACACAGGACGCCCAAGCATAATATTTGAATATTATTAAAACGGCGTTTCAAAATATAAAACTTTGTATGGGATTTCGAAGCAAACATTTTGAGCAATACATAACAGCGAACTAACAGAATAAAGTTCATTAAGCGTTACATGGTGTTGATTGCTATCCTTATAACGTATTTTGAGCAGGTCCATTTACTTTACTGGTATTTGAACGTGTATAAGACAACGACAAGGAAGGAGTCATTTGGCCCGATTTAGCCACTTTCACCGTTCAACGCTTTCCGGAATTTGCTCGAATTTACGCACAAATATAGTTCGAGTTCCTATTCTGACTTAGCGACTTGATAAAAGGATGCAGGCCAAAGGAAACACAAATTACTTTCAGAATCTTAAGATGATTAACCCTATTCTGCCTGGGGGGGGGGGGGGGGGGCACATTATGCCCGCGATGACTTTAACGAATTATAACTTTTAAACGGCTAGACAAATAATCAACAAATGTCGTGACTTTTCCTAAAATTTATCAAAGAAAATTTTCCTGTGTCAACGACGTGTCTATAATGGTTGACGTTCCTATAGCAACCATCTACTCAGAAGTGTATTTTGACTATTTTCTGTCTTTTTTCAGTCTTTTTTCAGGTTTTCCCCCTTCGTTTGTAAGAAGATTACTTTTTACTTTTGTGTGCTTGTTTTGACTAAGAATGTTTCTTAGAACAAAATCATATATTTTTGGTGACGTCATTGTCAGCTGTATGACTGCAGGTTTGGGATTCAAGATGGCGGCCTCAAATTCAAAATGGCGGGTTTGTGACGTTATTGTGACGTCACGACACGTCATAACTGACACGTCATAAGCCCAATCTGTTAACTAAATGACGTGCTACAAACGTGCCAAGTTTCATCGCAAGAGCTTGAATACTTTTCGAGATCTATAGGGGAGGGCACTTTGTGCCCCCCCAGTCTCAGAAACTCAAAAAAGCCCAGGCAGAATAGGGTTAAGGTCTCTATATGAGATATTTAAGGTCTGTATATTTAGCTAAGAATGTCTAGTTCATGATTAAAAAAACTGTGGCGATGTACCATGGTAATTTCTTAGAAATAAACTGACGCAAACATTAATCGTACCTTTCGCCGTGCAGGCAATTATCACACCTACTTGCTAGTTTAATTTTTATTGCGTTCAATCGCCGAATAGAATATTCATAGATGTGATAATAAAATATTCACAGATGTGAAGCTATGATTTTTGATATTTCTAAGCGTAAAATAATATCTTCTAAAATTAAACCGCGGCTCATACGCAACGTAGGAAGATGCGAATTAAGTACCAATTTTTCAGCAAACTTCATGTGTACCCCTGTCTTAAGGTCTCTCTGTATTTAGCTAAGAATGTTTAGTTTATGATTAGAAAAACTATCGCAATGTGCCAAGGTAGTTTCTCAGGAGTAAACTGACGTCAAGGGTGAGCGGTCGACACCACTTTTTCTTCCTCATAGTAGGTTGTTTGTAAATTAAAGTTTTGCATACAAATTCTATGCTTTGGAAATTCTTCCTGCTCGAAAATAAGTACACGTGGCGTAACCAGTTATATCGCACCCCCCGATACCCACTTGTGGGCGTTCCCTACAATTCCCGATACCACATTGCGGGCGTTATCTACAGTTCCTGATAACCACCTTGTGCGCCAGTTGTGGGCAAATCGACATTTTTCTTGTATACTCATACTAATACGAATACTATACCTGGGGACTCAAATGATGCCCCCACGGGTTATGGCCTTTGGGCCTGCGGGGACAATAACAGACTTTAAACAAAAAGAAAGTAGAGATTGAGAAGGCTCACTTGTTTTAGTCAAGAAAAAAGCCAACACTTGCGTTTTGAAAATACAGAAGACCCTCACAAACAACTTAAAACGTGAAACACCAAATGAGAATGATTTGAATACATCTGATTTTTTTAGATACATCTTGTGGAGGCGTATACGAAGACGGAAGTGGTACTATCTCTTCCCCAGGTTACCCGAATGGTTACGCGGATAACCTCGACTGCGTGTGGTTAGTGTATCGCACAACGGAAACAGCCGAATTGCTCTTCACAGACTTTGAAACAGAGAGCCATTATGACCTAGTTGTCATAACCTCAGGAAGGTAAACGTAAAACTCGTACTCGTTTTGTCGTTTAACAACTAGATTCTTGTTATCACACCTTTCTTCTGAACTTAGCGATTTTGTTGCGATGTTTATGGGCTTGCCTCTTTGTCAATAGGGGGCTTTGCAATTGAGTGTTGTAAACCAAAAACCAAAGTAATTACCCAAGCCAATCACCACAAACTCAAACAATCCAGTTGACCAATCGAAACTCGAGGCAAATACTGTAACAGGCGTGAGAAAATGCATATTAGTGATTGGTATAGAAGAAGTGAAATAAACTGCGAATTTCTTTCGACCTGTAATTTAACACCACCTTAACCCTATTCAGACTGGGCTTTTTTCGACCTTCTTCAGAAGCCCCCCCCACCCCATGTAACTTTAAAACCGCTTACGCTATGGCCACCAAGTTTGCACAGGATAGTGTACACGCTAAATCTAACCACTACAGATACTGTGATGTCACTGTAACGTGATATGACGTCATTATGACATGATTTGTTCCTCAATGTTTCACTTAGAAGCTCTAAAGCAATAAAGTTACTGAATACTGTGCCTGAAGGAGTAAAAATACTTTTTTTTGGTATAAAGGGAATCTATAATATATTTCCTGAATGTATATTTTTGGAACACATGAAATTTTGCAGATACAGTTCATATTAGAGATAAAATGGTCATTCTGGTGTCCGCCATCTTGGATCTGCCATCTTGAATTTCTTTAAATTCATCCGCTTCAATTAAGAAACAAGAAAATGAAGCCAGTTGATTGTAAAAAGTTTATTTAATTAGTTAACATTGTGATACACTTGAAATTTATAGCGAGAAATCACTTTTTCTACCAGTTAATTCCCGCCATGTTGGATTTTCACGTTTTAAATTTCACGTTTTCCTCAAAATAGCACTAAATTCCTTTTTTCAGTGAGCGGTTATTCCTAAATGATAAACTGTTGCTACAGTTAATGTTAAAGTACAAATTCGATTAGAAAACATTAGAATAGCAGCGATTAAAGCGACAATCGTGATTTTTTAAAAACATGGCTGTCACAAAGCGGTTGCCATGGCAACGTCAAGTTTGTTGGACACAAGACAGTCATGCCGAAATGTTCCCAGTTAAGTTTTAGGAAAAGTCACAAAGTTTAGTGGTACGAGCATAAACGGTTACGAAATAACACAACTTCAAAGTTGAGGCGGGCCTCAGAGGCCCCCCCCCCCACCCCCCCCCCGGTCTGAATAGGGTTAAGCACTGATTGTAAAAGATAGTAATGATAATAGTAATTGGATGTGTAGCCTTTCTATTATGCATTCCATACCGGCTTTGTAAATGTATTAAGAGATGCGATTAAAAAAAGGATGATGAGAGTGAATGCTGTTGGACGAGGATGTTTCAGTTGTACGGGTGAATAACAACTCTAATGTGAGCGACCATTTTTGTCGTGCCAATGTCCGCGGCGTTTCGGTACCTTAAAGAACTGGCGACAAACTGTTCAACGTAAGATCACAGTAAGAAAAATAGGGAATTTTTCAAAACAAGTTTTTATGATTTCGCTCATCAAATTTGACTATGAAGCTAAAGGATTTGTCAGAGAAGTTTTGAACTTTGACTGGTAAGATAATTCGCTGTTCTTTTATTAGAAAGCGTAAGCTGTAGTCGTCTGGATCAGCACTTGTTCATTGATCTTTCTAGCAGTTGACAGTTGTAAGCTGTGCAAGAGGTTTTGCGCTTCAGCTCTAGGTTATAACTAAGTTCACCCGAGAGACGTTCCTTGCCAGGTTTGGTTGATGGAAGGAATTCTTTAATCATCCATGTTCCTTACTTAGACTGTTCCTCAAAGTACAACTACAGCCACAACCTTACCCCTTGCTTCTCAAACTTATTAATAATTCATAAAGAGAAAACAAAGGAAATCACTACCGTGACGGTGGTTTGGATACCAGATCTTAATTAGCATAACATTTTGCGAACTTTTGCTTTGAATTTCTCCAAGAATTATGAAGGGTTTGAGAAGCAATATCAAAACTCGAAAGAGTGTTTCATCAGGTATCCAAACACCTCGAAGTCGGTCAAAAAACTCGGCTGCGCCTCGTTTTTTCAACCCACTCGGGGTTTGGATATCCTGATGAAACACTCTTTCTTGTGTTTGGTATATTACATCATAACTGAGTACAAAATAGAAAGAAGTACAAGCGACTTCGAGTTAAATGCCCTCAATATAACAGCCAAGCCTAATCTTTTGCCCACGGTGTAATACTGAACCAGAAAAAGCAATACTTGACATTGACAAGATAATTTGATTAAACAAGGGAAGGTGTCTCGAAATCTTAATCCGCAATAGCAATTTTTTCCCAATGTGCTCACCTGTGTTGATCTGTTGACCATCGTGGTCCTCGCTACCAAACATGCAACGTGAACTAAACATTACGATTTAGCACAATCGTCAATTTAGAACTGGGAAACGACAAATAACAAGAGTTTCAATTTGCACAACACTTTTTGACTCTCCATATATATTTCTCTCCATCTCCAGAGGTCATTCGGAATGCAAATTTCTGTTATACTTTCCACCCGATAGAACAATCAGTACCACAGTCTAGACACAATAAAGAGACAGAAAGGTAACCCATCACACACAAACAAAAGAAATGTAATTTACTTTTGACTTAACTGGAAATTTCCCTTGTGCAATTCTGAAAAAAAGTTTTCTTTTTTTCAGATTTGGTGACACTGTTCTTTCAAACGGCTGGGGAGGACACAGTCTTCCTTCTGGAACCTTTACATCCGCCACCTATTTGTGGATCCGTTTTACAACCAACGGGGGAAATTCCGATGGTCAATTTCACGCAGGGTGGACTGTGACTTACCAAAAATACTGGCCTTATGTTAGCGCCAAGAAGAAGTAAAAGCTAACTGATTCTCCTAAAGATAACTCTAACAGTAACTGTAGTAGAAGGAAACGGGGTTGCAACATTCTAGTAGACTGTAGGCTTACTAAAAGTATTATACCCATATAACGCCAATAAAGTGCTTCTAAATGTTATTCCGCGTTTCATTTCCTGTATTCTTTATTATAAAAATTTATATATAAATAAACAAACAAACAAAAAAACAAACGAAAGAAGGAATGGATGGATTGATTGATGGATGGATGGATGGATGGATGGATGGATGGATGGATGGATGGATGGATGCACGGATGCATGGATGCATGGATAATCAAACAGAATTGGATCGTCCTCTGCAGTCTTTGGCAGGCGTCGGTAAATTTGAAAAAATATATATATCGTTTATGTAGATCCACATTTCCTGCATCCAAATTTCAGAAATTTTTGTGAAAATCCTAAGTCAATTCTTGAAAACCGGGAATGCTAAATTCTTAACTAGTGTTGATTTGTAGTTAAAAGAAAATTAATACGTGACTGCTTAAAGATGTGACAATTTTATGGGTAACATCAGTGTAAGGAGCCGTGTGGAAATTGTTTAAATAGATAAGAGTATTTATAGTGTATGTGAGAGTTCTGTGAAGGAGCATGCGCCCTACTGAGAGACTTGATACCGAAGCAGTTGAGCATCTTTCATACGTAACTCGTTAACCGGGATTTTTGCATCCCCCCTGATCCTGAAAAATAATGTTGGCGGCCCACTAAATTTAGGTCAATATAAATGAAGCCGAGGACTGGACCCGAAACAAGTGCCCTCAATCGTAATTCGAATTCAATCGAAACCAGACCTTGTAAGTTCTGTAAAGCGGGGTGGGTAGGAGTGGGGAGCCGTGAACGCGCACACAGAATTAGAGACTTCACCTTTTTCATCAGTGAGTTAACTTGTCCTCAATATTGAACACCATTTGGAATTTGTTTTCATCTTTAAAGGCCAAACGGGATTGATGGTGTATTTTTCCAAAGCTTGGAATCTTAAGAGCCACAGTCTGTAACTTTCGAGAATCCGCGGTCAGGAAGCGAAAATTCGAATTTTCTTTTTCTACACCAAAAAGACCCTTTTGGTGAACCTTTTTAAAGAAATGATACCTAAAAAGTTCCAGCGAGGCCTTATTTTGACAAAAACGGGCAAAGTTCGAAAAGCTGCCCAACTGCAGTCCAATTATGCAAATTAGCGTATTTTCAACTCGCCAGAACATGACAACAAAAGCTCAGACTAAATTCACTTTTTTGCCATTTGCTAGTCATCCCTTGGACTTCCTTTTAAACTATATTTCATTGCCATGTTAACAATTTTTGTTTGCTATCCACACGCTTAAAAAATATGACATTCGCTCTTCAGTTGATTCATCAAATTTTACCTTATTTCGAAAAATCACAGCACCAGGGGTATACGTATCTAGAGGCCAAAAAGGAATTCTATCGAACGGGCAATTATTGTTCTTTATCATACTGAAATAGTTAGTTTGTCCCGTAAAAAGCAAGCGCGCTAGAGGCAAAAACGTAGAGCCCATTTTCACACATTTCTCCGTTTTCTCAGTTGTTCTCATTTTACAAACGGCACTTCGTTTTGAAGCAAAGCACAACAGTATTGGTCAGCGATCCCATTTTTATTTGTTTAATTTACATTTTTCAATTGTTGCAATAACCTGACTTTGTTTCTCAGGGAAACCAGATTATTTTCAAATACGGAAAATGTGAAGTACTGAAGAAACAATTCAAACTACTCCAGTTACACGTGCGTGTGAGGCATAAAAGATCGCCTTGCTCACAATGCTCTATAAGGTATAGTTTGAACGTCGCTGACTCGCTTATTTCCCATTTCAGCTACTTTTTATACATTTTAAGCTGACATCTTAATCAGGCGCTGTCCGCTCGAGGAATTTTGAAATGAAAATCAGTGTTGTTGGCAGTGGCGGGTTCAGTAAAACCGTCTGTAAATAAATAAACTGTATTCGAACGCGAAAGCAGCGAAAACGAATTGTGCACGTAAATGCGAGATGTATTTGCACTCTTACACGTCGAAGTGTGCAGTGTTAATTTAGCTTGAATCACACAGTCCTGATTATAAGCTTCAAGTCACTTTCTGAGAAAACAATTTGGTCTATAGCTATTTCGTCCTATTCTATAGATACATTTGCATACAGTATCATTCGCCCGTAATTTGTCTTCGTGTAATTCTGTAGCCTTAGTTCGACTAAAAATCGTAAAAAGCTGACTTACCTGTTTTAAGGCTGGATGTTTGTGCTAAATTTGCTGAAGACATTGGTTTCCTCGCAAAGCAAAGATTGAACATGTGCAAAAAATGCTATTAAATCGTGGCAACAAGACGTCACATTGCGTGACAAATGAAACGTGCTATACTTGGGCGGAAAAATGGCCAGGAAATCCTATGTCAATATTTGCGGGAACAGTGACCTTTTTCTTACCCCAATAGCTGAACTTTTTTCACAAGAATTGTTTAAATGCTAGGAAAGATTTTTGTTGGCCAGAACAATAATAAAAATGAAGAGAATAAAAATCAAAAACAAGTGATGCGAACTAGCGATGGCAGCTTGTTGCAGAAACCCTGAAAAAGAGAAAACAAACAAAAACAAAACAAATACGTCTTCTTGTCAGTCAAACCCAAAAATGAAAAAAAAAAAAAACCACGGTCTACTCGGCTAATGAAAAAAGCAAACAAATCGCCCCAGTTCCGAAACTTCATTGCTTCATTTCTCAATACTTGTACTATCGAGCATCAACGTCAGTTTGCTAATATGGCATCTTGTAGCTTTTCGTCCTTATTCAACTGCACTACGCCATGTGGTCAAGCTCCAGAAATCCACAAGATTTGCAATGTGTCACCCTGAAAGAATGCACATCGCTCACAACTCTCGGTAACGGCATGTTCAGTTGTGGAAAAAATTTATCTTTAAATTTTAATTCAACAAAATATTCAAAGCGATAAGACAGATGAGCTGAGTCATCAGATTTTAAACATTACGTCATTCGGTAACGCAAAAGACAAAATACTGTCACAATTCTCGTCACGCCGGTTAGCACGTTGAGATTCTGACGATGTGTTTGTCTTTAAGTAAACTATCTAAAATCGTTTATCATGACAAATCTTACTCGTTTGAGACTGATTTTGGTTGATTTATCAGGTTTAATGAAAAAAAAAAACACATTTGAAACAAAATGTCCTTTTCTTTAACGATAATTATGTTTTTATAGTGCCCTATTCACAACAATATACAAATACATCGCTCACCAATCTCAGTAAAAACATGTTCAGTTGTGGACAAATTTATATCGACATTTCAGTTTTTAGTTTAATTCAACAAAATTAAATAGTCAAAGCGATAAGACAGATGAGCTGAGTCATCAGATTTTAAACATTACGTCATTCGGTAACACAAAGGGCAAAGTTTTCGTTACGTTAGTTAGCACGGCACGTTGAGCCAAGTAAAAACATTTATCGAGGGTGGAGTGGGTCAAAACGACTGGCAAATGCCTATAATGCACTTTCCTGTAACCTGTACGATAGAGAATAGCAATGATTTATTTCGTATTTGCATTCACAATTTGGCTTAAGGAGCCCTTGACATGATTAAAGGAAACTGTGCACAAAGTGTGGTTCTGAGGAGTGGGGAAAAGTTCAATTCTTTTGGGCTGTTACGGTGCCCATGCTGATCAATCGTAAAGATGTGGTTACTTTTATATTGGGAAATTTATCGCCCATTTTTTGAAATGCGTCTGCTTTGAGAATTGTGATGGCTTTTTTGTTCAGGGTTTTGATGAAAACCGACCAAAAGACAGCGAAAAATGATCTTGAGTGAAGAATGCATGAGGTCATGGGCGTAGTCTGTGGAGCTATGTTTGGTGAGGAGAGGGTGAATAATTCCGTTGGAAAATTGCATTAAAACTGTGTAGCGCATGTAAATCGAGATATTCTTGAGGTAAATTAAAATTAGTGTCTCTGCGCTGGAAATAGAAAATGGGGGAAATCCTCAGACGTTTCGAGACTGCTGTCTCTTCTTCAGTGAGAAAGAATGACGTACGGCGAAACGTCTGAGGATTTCCCCCATTTTCTATTTCCAGCGCAGAGACACTAATTTTAATTTACCTCAAGAATATCTCGAATAATTCAGTTGACCTCCTTTCCAGGGTATTGGTCGCCTTTTCAGTTGGTCAAATGTCAGCGTTAGTTACAGTTACGCACTTTTGCTGCAACTTGCTGTTAGAGATGCTTGAATGTTATTGAACCTGCAGTCACGCACGCCTCACTTGCTTTCTTTTCGAGACGCACCAACACTTCGTCGGTACTGCACGCATTGCGGGCCTATGTTCTAATTTTCGCAGGCACGCTTGCGGTGCATATCCATGTAATTTTGTATGTCACGCAACGTGACAACCCGTTGTCGCCTCCACAAAATAAAAACCCACACCTACCAGGAAGGAAATTCCAATTTGCTGCCTTCTCTTCGAAGGGGATAAGACATCTTCCGCATTGTTCAGACGTCTGTACCACAAAAAGACGAGTAAGTGAATAACTATACTTATATATATCAACAAAAAAGATTTCGTAGGTGGCCTTTGCCTCCAGTCGGATATTTGAATTAAAATCAGAGCGAACCTTACACAAATAATGTATTTTCCTTTATACCTATTTATATTAACATATTCTCAGCAGCAACATGTTGTTGACAGTGTTGTTATACACGTTTAAGCGTTACTTTGTACGGCGCAAAATCAAAATTTAAGTGATATTAGATTGTCTGTAGTGTGGAGTGACGTAGTAGAATTTATCTCTCATGGTACACGTTGTAATATTTGTCGTTCAAAGTTCCTATTAAAGTAAGCAAGTCTAATAATCAGTACGTCAACTAAAAGCATATCGATTGGCGAAATATGGAAAGGTGTCTACTCGGCGGTTTTCTATTACAAACCTAATTCTTTTCGACGTTTGTACAGCTTCTTGTTCGAATTCCCCCTTACACACGTAAGAGGATTGTTTATTTAGTGCTTAACGTTCCCGTATTTGAAAATAATATAGTTTGATGAAAAAAGTCAAGTTATTGCTACAGATATAAAGTGTTAAAATTTAAAAACAAATAAAATAGGGAGCATTGATCAAAATGATCAACGTATCATTGATTTTTGTTTCCAAATGATATGCAGCTTGTAATATGAGAACATCAGAGAAAACGAAATGTGTCAAAATGGGCTCTACATTTTTGCCTCTAGCGCTCTTGCTTTTTACGGGCCAAACTAACCGTTTCAGTATGATAAAGAACAATAATTGCCCGTTTGATAGAATTCTTTTTTCCCCTGTAGATACGTATACCCCCGGCGCTGTGATCTTCCGAAAAAAGGTAAAATTTGATAAATCAACTGAAGAGCGAATGTTATATTTTTTAAGCGTGTAAATAGCAAACAAAAATTGTTAACATGACAATGAAATATAGTTTAAAAGGAAGTCCAAGGGATAAATAACAAATGGTGAAAAAGTGAATTTAGTCCGAGCTTTTGTTGTCATGTTCTGGCGAGTTGAAAATACGCTAATTTGCATAATTTACGTCGGCCTTCGACGGCGGTTGGGCAGCTTTTCGAACTTTGCCCGTTTTTGTCAAAATAAAGCCTCGCTGGAACTTTTGGGTATCATTTCTTAACAAGGTTCACCAAAAGGGTCTTTTTGGTGTAGAAAAAGAAAATTCGAATTTTCGCTTCCTGACCGCGGATTCTCGAAAGTTACAGACCGTGGCTCTTAAAGATCTTGCAGGTTTGTGCTTGAAATTGACGGCTTACTGGAAGCATAGGGAAATCTTAAGCTTTTTCAGGAGAGAAAGCCCTTCTTTGACATATACAAGTTTGTCATATGGTTGTAGACATAAGTCTCAATATGTAGTATCTTTTGCTTTCTTCCTCAAACTCATCATCTGGGGCGGATATGTTTGCAAAGCGACTTTATCAAAATTTATCCATACACTTCCTTTGCAAAGTTGCGTAAAGAGTGAAAGCGAACGCGTTCTCTTCCAATCAGTGACCGGAATTGCGATAAACGTCGATTTTTTAACTCGGAAATGTTGAATGAGGAAAAAGAATATTTCTTCATGCAAAACATTGGAGTGCATAAGAATTGGACCCAGCCATATTTCTGAAAGGGTTCCAGTACCTTCAAACCTGGAAAAGAAAATAATACCAATACTTTAATTGACTATCATCGATATCGGTCTTGGAATTCGAAATTAATTCCAGTCAGGAACACCTAAACTGAAAACTCGTTCGTTATTCAACAAACTGTACGTGTTGTCTTTAAGAGCAAATCATAGATCTTACCGATCATAAAATATATAATAATTGATTTGCGTGAGATAGATTAATTTGCGAGCCTGCAAGTCATGCCAGTCTGCGAGTCATGCGAGTCTTGCGAATTTTGATTAGTTATGCGAAGGCCTTTCCCAATAGTTAGAAATTCAAAGTACAGGAAATCCCAACTCTCCCCAATTGGTAATTTAAAGAAGAGCCCGGCCAAGTGTTCGTAAGTATAATAAAATTTGAAGAAAATTATTAAAATGTTACGTTATTTATCATATCGCAAATCAAATGAATTGGTGAGGTATCAATTCCTTACGAATTTTGATAGGGAATCATTTTGCTACATCCTCAGGCACAAAGACTTACAAAATAGCGTTCTTCGTTAAATTTTGCATATCTGAACAATATTACGTTTTTCTTCTGCACAATAAAATACCTTTTATTTATATACGATAAAAATTAAAGCTCGTTTTCGAACAGGATGTTATTTGTTCGTGACTCAAAGTCAGTTTTTCAGAGAGATCTTCAACATATAATTTTTCATTGAAATATCGGACGCCTGATCAGCCGTTAAAAAGAAATATGGACATGTTCATTTCAGTCTTGTGGACGCATGATAGACTGTGCAAAAAAAATACGAATAATTGTGAATGGGACCACGCTTTTTAAATTACGATTGGAAAAGTTTTATTGAACTAATCCCCGGTTCTTATTCGTAAACTTTTCCCAATTGATTTCGCCTGCCCGCTACGTTTTAAAATGTTTCATTAGAATGTACCCTTTTCCCCGGCGGTGGGGGAATCCCATGTGAGAGAGGCAGGGATGCTCATCAAAAAAAGTTAAAATTAAATCCCTGAAGAAAGCCAATCTGGGCCTGGCTCACGCCCCGCAGGAAAAAAAACGCAGAAACAAGTCTCCGATTTGAAAAACGAGAACAGATTTGCGTGCATCGATCGAGACTTAATAGTTACCATCGCAAAAAAAAAAAAAATTTCAATTTTTATCAATTTGGGAAACGAAACAGAAGTACTTTTAATGTAAAGCCTACTTTGACATTTTTTTTGTACAACTTTCCGACAGACAGCTAAAAAGTAACGGAAACAAACCTCGATAACGGAAGTTCGAATGTATGAAACAGAAACAACTAACAATAATATCAACCGGGCGAGGTTTAGGTTCTAAGGTACATTTCTTTCGGGGAGAAAAGTATTTCAATATTATTATCCTAGTCTATTTATGACAGACCTTCTAAAATGTATACGTGTTCGTCCCTAATATTAAATGCCCATTTCACTACTATTTCTTGCTGCAATTTGAGATTACCTGATCCAAACTTTATAAGCAGTAATGTATCCCATCAGCTTTAAGCTTTGGTAACTCCTGTGCGAAAAAAAACTACAACTGGAAAAAAGAAAAGAACAAAACTGGAATGGAAAATAGCCAATAAATTGCGTCTAAATTTGAGCAGTTTCGCGGAGACAAATCGCGCGATTTGAAATCACGCCTAAGATTGCAAGAATAATTACAGTTAGATCATAAGGCCCGTTTATAGACACTATTATTAAAAACTGGACTAGGTATATTGGATTTCTACCATTCTGATTGGCTGGACGGAGCCAGGCTATCAGCTCATATACCTGCTGTGACCAAATATGGACAATGAACACTCAACAACAAAATGAACAAAGTGAGCTGGAAGTTTTTTCCTCGCCAGCAACCCGGCGAGAAAAATAGACAAGAAAAATCACTTGGCAGCGAATTTGAATTAAGTAGAAATTCCAACAGCGTCACTAACAGCGTCGTCTAACACAAGTCAAAATTGTTTGAAGAACCTGTGCAGGAAAAGAAATTAGAAATTTTTATTTAAAAGCATTGAGCGTTGTGTTTACAATTAATTTCTTTCATCGATCGTCACGTCGATCATTAAAATTGAACAAACGGTAGGTTTTATCAGGAAGCCTTTCCACTTCAAAATATCAAGACAAGACAAAATAAAACAGTGAAATGGGGCAGAAGCATTTAATAACAACTGTCACACATTCATGACGATTCGGTGCGAAAATCATGAAGTAGTCTAAACAAGTACTAAACAAACTACAGCTGCAAAAGTACCAAGAAGGCCGAAGGAAGGGCGAAAATTTTTTTCGGCTTTAACACGCAAAATTGACACTGGTTTACCTGCACTCGTTGTAGCTCTGTGTTCCAACAGGTCCAAATGCTCAGATAGAAATCGGATGCCATGTAAACGGAGTTGAATCGCTTTTCCAGTTGTTTGAATGTTGTTTTTACCATTCCGTCCGCAACCTCTAAACCGAGAACAACTGCATTTTGTGCTTTGCATTAAACAAACTATAATGGTGAATTCTAATGTTCCTCGCTACAGTAATCTTGCTTCTGAGCTGCATAGAAATTACTTGTTCAACTTCAAATTGGTTCTGTCTTCATTTCGATCAAACACGCACATGATGGCTCCGTTGTGCGAACAGATTACAAACTTGTTCTGTTTCAACTCCAGCAGCTAATATGGTGAAATTGTACAGCTTCAATCCGCTTTGAACGATGATTACAACAATGTTTCGGGAAAAATCAAACATGTACCATATTTCAGAGCCAATAATTAGAAGATTTTTTTCCCAAACTTGTGCCACTTCGTTCACTTTCGAGCAGTTTTCATTGATTCATTCAGCTTTGCAATGAAACGCTGCAACACTTCGCAAGGTTTTGGCGCCTTTTTCGTTCAGTCATGTGATCGATTCTTGCTCCCTTTTTATCCCTTTTCTCATTTTTCTCTTTCTTTCTTGATTTTTTTTGACAAAAATAGTAGTTAAGTTTTTAATAAAACAATTATTCTACTCGGGCTTGCTGGATATGAAATGATTATAACCAACTCGGCGCTACGCGCCTCGTTGGTTATCTATCATTTCATATCCAGCGCGCCCTCGTGGAATAATTGTTAATTATACAAGCCAACACAAAACCCATCTTAACCAGAAATACCAGGTGGATGAGGCTGTAGTAAAACCCAGGGGAGAGACTCCTGTATATGAAAGGGGCAGTTCGGCTCGTCGATCGTCTTTGGAGAGCGAATTTTAGATTTTGGTCTCACTTAGCGTGTCCAGGGCGGTAAGCCAATATTCTCAGGAAAGCAGGTATCGCTTAGGGTTGAGCGTAAAGAAATATTTGTGAGAAGATGAAAAGCAAAAGCCGTCATGCTTAACTTCAAGAAAGTAATGATTTTTTCATTAAAAGGAGGAAAATCAAAATTCTGAAAAACCGCTTGTCAAAAAGTGGTTGCCATGGCAACGTCAAACTAAATAGACTAGGACTTGCTATATCAAATTGTTCCTAGATAAATGTTAGGAAAAGTCACTAAGTTTGGTGGCTTTAGCTTTCTTATTAAAAAAATTATAAACGTGTGCAGGCAGAATCCCCCCCCTAACCGGTCTGAATAGGATCAAGCTAATGACGTGCTATAAACGTGCCAAGTTTCATCACAAGGCCGTGAATCCTTTTTGAGATCTATAGGGTGGGGACTTTGTCCCCCCCCCCCCCCCAGGCTAAAGGTTGATTGGTCGAGTAGTCTGTCAGTATGTGTCGGTTTCCTATAAATTGTCGTCCGTAGTTCGTTATTGTCGCGGATAACTAAGCAGTCTAGAATTTAATAGATCTGTTACCATTTTCCTCGATCTCCTTAGTAAACTGTATGTTGGCGTTTTGTCTGTTGAGATGTTTGTGAAAACCGTCGATTTCGTCTTTGTATGCCAGAGTGGTAGCACTCTGGCTACGTCAGTCATACTGACAGACTACTCGACCAATCATCTTACAACCCAACTTCTCACAAAGCTACGACTATGCGGACCCTGACAAGACGCGCTCAACTAGTTTGTAACTCACTCGACAGCTTAACGGACGAAATCAAGTACTTAGACAACGTTTTCAACAAGAACAATTACAATGGGAACTTTATTAGACACAACACTACGAATCGAACGCTACGAACACTAACACGACACCTGTCACTACTGCAACCATACCTTACATCAAAGGGACTCGCACGAATCCTACAACCATCATACAATGTCCGCGTTATTCACAAACCTATCACTACTTTACGACAGCTACTGACGAACGTTAAAGACAAAAACGAACCGAACGACAGACAGAGGGCAGTTTAGAAGATCAAATGCTATGACTGCAACCTTGCGAACTGAATTCCCAGAAAAGATGGAATTCCTAGGAATTCTTAAGAATTCTTAGGAATTCCAAACGATTCCACGGCATGCAAATTAGGAAAAACATAAAAGCTTGGAATTTCTGGGAATACATGGCAATGTGTTAAAACTGCACTTAGAATTGTTAGGAATTCCTAGGAATTCCCAATAATACCAAAACTGATAATGAAAGGGCTTGGGAATGTCTGAGAATATATGGGAATGGCTAAATTAATTGGCTTGGGCTAATAAAAAATGGTTGGGAATTTCTGAGAGTAAATAGGAATGACTAAATAAATATGAGAAATATTGGCAATTTGCTTGGAATAGCAAATTTTTAAGTTGCAGACTTAAATACTTGGCCGACTTCAAGTTGAGGATATTTCAGTAAAATGTCTTTGGATCTTCTAGGAAGTTAAGAAAAAGGTCATTTAATGTATCACACAGTCAAAGAAGTCTTAATTTGTTTTCTAATTATTTCAAGTATTCCTGAACCCTTGAGGCCAGGTCAGGCAAACAAAATTATAAGGCACATACATGACTCAAAAATAAATAAAAAATAAATAAATAAACAAAGAAATAAATTCCTTGTGTAAATTATGTGTTACATGTAGTTTGCTTGTTGAATTGAGGAAAGACACAAGAACATTGAATAAATGATGAATACATACATGTATCATAGCAGCAAAAGCATCTATTATGCTACTCTTTTCTGTTTACAAAAAAGCATGTCCTTAAGTGGCTGTCTCCCTAAGATCCTCATAACCCAAATTGGTCACAAAATAGATTTCCTTCAAATCTTGTATGTGAATTGTACTTTGTCTGGGTACTTTAAAAACACTTTTCGTTTGGGCTCTAAATGCTTTCTTCAACAGTTTACAAGGGGGGTCCCCTGGTGGACAAAAATGCACATTTTATTGGTACAAAAATGCCAATTTTCAATAACTTTGGTAACTCCTCACAACACTTAAAATTTGATGCAGGACAAAATTCTACTGTTGGTTGATAAGTACAACTCTTCCTTATCCTACATTGTTACTGGCATTTCCATGTAGTTGTTTTGAGTAGTTAAAACAGTTCCTTTTAACAACCCAGTTTAACAGCCTTTAAAAAAGTAGGAAAAATGGGTAAACAAAAATACATGTTAACAAAAAGTGAGACCTCGTCTAGCAAATTCCTTGCAGTCATGGGAAGTTAAAGACTTGGTCTTAATTATAATAAAATAAAATCGTGCGGCCAGACGGTTTAAAGAACGTGGCGCCGCTTTGAAACACCAGTATTTCTTAATTATGCAAATTACGAACCACAACCTATGCGTGGAATTTAAGAGCAACTGTGATGCGAGCAATGCTCCCTTACATCAGGAAAACACGAAAATAGTTTCAAACTACAGCAGGACACAAATGTAAACTGGTAACATTTCGCATATAGCTTTAATTAAAATGTACAGCATTCAAATAGCTCATTAACTATGTTCAATTCACAAGATAAACAAGTTATGAAGTACATGCCACTCGATGATTGCTAATTGCGCTTTACAAAACAACCTTGATCTAGAACTATTAATCTGAGAATAAATCAATAAAAGCAAGTCATATTGCCTATATCACAGCCTGTGTTTTGCAAACTTATTTAGCGAACACTTAGTGCCTTGCAAAACAATGAAATCAACGAAGGGCATCTTGTTCTGTTTACATTTGCACCCATTACCTCAACTATTCTGTCATCTTCGATCAAATATAGATCCGTGCGTTTCAGAGATCATCTTAGAAGCGTCAAAACAGTTGGTTTTGGGAAAATTCTTTGTTCAAAGGCCTTCATTTAGACCAAGCTTTCCATGTATTACTTCTCTCGTGTTAAATTTTCCGACAGTAGCCGCTGACCAGTAGCTAATGTCAACAAAAAGACCTGTTGCACTCGCGTTTCTATTTGAATGTATGATCGCTCACCAATGAAGGGTCAATTCATTTGAAAATAACTAATAAGGGCTGGAGCTCATGAGGGAAAATTCAAAATTCAAAATTTTGCCCTTAATTTAGAGCTGCAAGCACATAACCACAGTGTGTGACGTGGTTGCTATTTTTTTTTGTATTTTTAGCAAGGTGAAATAACGTGATAACTCGGACTTTGGGGGGGCATCTTAACATGTTTGAAAATAAACTTCTAGTTTCATCCAAGCTGTTAAATTCTGGAATCCGACCCTGGCGAAACGTCAGTATAGCAAAAATATTACTACTTGATAGAAATATCCTCCGTTGAATACTTTCTGTTTGGTAAAACAGTCGTGGGAGCTTGGTCCATGACGACTTAATGGTTATGATCCAGTTTGCAGTATGTAGCCCCCAGAACCACCTGATCGTGGGGTACTGCTTACCAAATGTGACCTACGATACCCCAAAAAACGTCTTGCTTTTGAAATTTCGCCCCGACTTGGTTTTGCTGCACTTTCTCTAGATTAGCAGTTAATACCGCCAAACATAGTGAATGTCACTTCCGGAGGGCATGTACTTAAACGCCGGAACGCCGGAACGCCGGAATGCCGGAATACTAAAACCCCGAACGCGGGAATACTTAAACCCGGAACGCCGGAATTCTTAAACCCTGAACACTGGAATACTTCAACGTTTGGCGTACGACCATAAATTGATGATTCCAAATTTCGAAATTTGTTTGAATTAATAAATAAAAAATTAAAAAAAAAAAACTTCCGTAGCTTTCACCAAACGGTGGCAAGAACAATACCGCAGACAGCTGCTTCCGCTTGACTTATTCCTGTGCGTTATTTCCTTACATCAGGAAAACACGAAAATAGTTTCAAACTACAGCAGGACACAAATGTAAACTGGTAACATTTCGCATATAGCTTTAATTAAAATGTACAGCATTCAAATAGCTCATTAACTATGTTCAATTCACAAGATAAACAAGTTATGAAGTACATGCCACTCGATGATTGCTAATTGCGCTTTACAAAACAACCTTGATCTAGAACTATTAATCTGAGAATAAATCAATAAAAGCAAGTCATATTGCCTATATCACAGCCTGTGTTTTGCAAACTTATTTAGCGAGCACTTAATGCCTTGCAAAACAATGAAATCAACGAAGGGCATCTTGTTCTGTTTACATTTGCACCCGCTACCTCAATTTTCTGTCATCTTCGATGAAATATATAGATCCGTGCGTTTTAGAGATCATCTTAGAGGCGTGAAACAGTCGGTTTTTGAGAAAATTCTTCGTTCAACAACCTTCGTTTACAACAAGCTTTCTCTGCATTTAGTTCTCTCGTGTTATATGATTCTGGCAGTAGCCGCTGACCAGTTACTAATGTCAACAACAACACCGGGTACTGCTCCATGCATTTTGGCTCTTAGCTATCTAAGATTTGAATTCATGATCCTTCACGAATTAATAGTGAAATTATTTGAAAAAAAGGGTTGGAGCTCATGGGGAGAAGGAACAAATTTTTGTCCTTAATTTAATCTGCAAGCACACAACCACAATGAAGACCATGGTTTGGCTAAGTAAAATAACTCGTACAGCTGGGTACGTCTTCATAGATTTGAAAATAACCTTCCTGTTTTCGACTTCTGGGGCTTTGAAAGGTTCCTTCAGTTTTGAGAAAGTAATCAGCTGCAGTTAAGAGAGAACCTTAACCCTGTCTAGACCGGGCCTTCTTTGGTCTTCTGAAGCCGTTGTGGGGCAGGCCTCCAGCAAACTCCGATAGCAATAAAGCAAAGAAAATGAAACTTAGAGGGTCAAAAGTATGTCCAAGAATTTTGTCCAAGAATGTCTCCTTTGAGATCGGCAAGGGATACTGATGACGTCACACGACGTCAGATTTATGTCATAATTTCCAACTGGATCCACCGTATTGGATTTCGTGATTTCCCTAAGACTTCGGAAAGCCACCCAATTGACCAAAAAGTGAACAAAAATAATAAAAAGAACTCTAAAATTATCTAATAGCATGACACCTTCAGTAAGAAAGTCATTTTTGTTTTCAGTTAAAACACTAATGTACCACACGCCTGTCAAAGTTTGATTGCCTTAGCAACGTGAATCTCACTGTACATTGACCTACCACACTAATTTGTTCCCAACTAATTTTTCAATAAAATTTTGGCGGTGCTTGTTCACACATTAAAAAAATAATAGAAAAGTTTCAAGTCCCCAAAGGCAGAGTCTGTGCACTCCCCCCCCCCCCTCCCTCATTATAGGGTTAATTTAAAGTAAAGTAGGGTTTCAAGGAAATCAAAAATTCCTTCGGCAATGACAGTAGTAAATGACTGGAGACAGTATTCAAGAGGAAACGAGTTTCTGTTCTAGATAACGGGCGTCTACTGTACAGGTAGATTAAGAGTAGTCTAGTGGAGATAGAACTTATAATAGAGTAATTTTTGCGCGAGCTCGAGTATCTCACCCGCTATTCAATCCCTAACAAAAATCTGAGGATACTCGTAACTTCCACTGATTAAGCCTGGTTCTCATACTACCCAGCTGGCTAGTCTGTGATCAACTCCGGAAGGGCATGTACTTAAACCCGGAACGCCGGAACGCCAGAACGCCGGAACGCCGGAACGCCGGAACGCCGGAACGCCGGAACGCCGGAACGCTGGAACACTTAAACCTGGAACGCCGGAATACTAAAACCCGGAACGCTAGAATACTTCAACTCTAAATGACGAGTTAATATGCAAAAGATCGCTGAAAAGACGAACAATTAAGGTTAAGCCACGCTACATTATTAACGTTACCTTCTGACTCCCGCCAAAACCTGCGCGCAGGCTAGTTAAGATTCAGTGTCTCACCTCTTTTTCTCTGGACTTTAGCTGGGACTAAAGGAAGGGAATAACAGTTTATCACTTTGTAAAATGTTACTTTAAACGCTTTAAGGCAAAGAGAAAATTTCAGGTACATACGCTTATCTTGCTGGAGAGTCCTCCATGTCGATGCCAGCGCGAAACAGCCCAGCAATCAAATAAATTATAATAATAATGGTTGGCGGGAAAGGAGGGGATAGTGAGGAGAATGGTTTTGGCGGGAGTCAGAAGGTAACATTAATAATGCGGTAGCGCGGCTTAACCCTAATTGTTCGTCTTTTCAGCGATCTTGTGTATGTTAAATCGTCATTTAGAGTTGAGGTATTCCGGCATTTCTGGTTTAAGTATTCCAGTGTTCAGGGTTTAAGAATTCCGGCGTTCCGGGTTTAAGTATTCCCGCGTTCGGGGTTTTAGTATTCCGGCATTCCGGCGTTCCGGCGTTCCGGCGTTTCAGTACATGCCCTCCGGAAGTGACATTCACTATGTTTGGCGGTATTAACTGCTAATCTAGAGAAAGTGCAGCAAAACCAAGTCGGGGCGAAATTTCAAAAGCAAGACGTTTTTTGGGGTATCGTAGGTTCACATTTGGTAAGCAGTACCCCACGATCAGGTGGTTCTGGGGGCTACATACTGCAAACTGGATCATAACCATTAAGTCGTCATGGACCAAGCTCCCACGACTGTTTTACCAAACAGAAAGTATTCAACGGAGGATATTTCTATCAAGTAGTAATATTTTTGCTATACTGACGTTTCGCCAGGGTCGGATTCCAGAATTTAACAGCTTGGATGAAACTAGAAGTTTATTTTCAAACATGTTAAGATGCCCCCCCAAAGTCCGAGTTATCACGTTATTTCACCTTGCTAAAAATACAAAAAAAATAGCAACCACGTCACACACTGTGGTTATGTGCTTGCAGCTCTAAATTAAGGGCAAAATTTTGAATTTTGAATTTTCCCTCATGAGCTCCAGCCCTTATTAGTTATTTTCAAATGAATTGACCCTTCATTGGTGAGCGATCATACATTCAAATAGAAACGCGAGTGCAACAGGTCTTTTTGTTGACATTAGCTACTGGTCAGCGGCTACTGTCGGAAAATTTAACACGAGAGAAGTAATACATGGAAAGCTTGGTCTAAATGAAGGCCTTTGAACAAAGAATTTTCCCCAAACCAACTGTTTTGACGCTTCTAAGATGATCTCTGAAACGCACGGATCTATATTTGATTAGCCTGCAAAGCAGGCGGTTTTGCGGGGGGAATGATTCGAAAACAGCGATTACGAACGACCGGCCGCCATTTTGAACGCGCGAACAAGGGAGAAACTGGGGAGAGGAAAAAAGAGAAGGGAAGGGGGTGGGGGAGGGGAAAAAGGCGAGAAGAGGGGGGGGGGGGTCTGGGAGTGGGAAGAACCGCCTGCCCGGAAACTAGGGCCAAGTGAATTTTCCGTCCACAGAGGGACGGAAAATTCTGATTGGTCGTTACTGAAAGTTGTCAATCAATCTGTCAGCATCGGATCAACGCTCTAACGGCTGGTTGTTGCGAATGGTTCATCTTATTATTTTATTGTCAATGTATTTAGCGGATGTTTTTAGTAAAGTGGTCGATCGATAAACGGCTGAAAATTGAAGGCTTTTAACGGGTCACATCAAAATCACCAGTGTTTAGATGAATCGTGTCTGATTCAAACGGGTAAATAATCGACTTTCTCTCGAAACGACTGCACTTCACACAGGTCGTCCCGTTTCTCCTGGAATGAAACTTCTATTCCATCGTATCGACAATAACTACTGTTTGCCGAACACGCACCTCGATTTGGGATTGTAATTTTTCCAATAAATACATCGGGCAAACTCCTCGAGTCCGCTGAAAGCTTTTAAAAAGTTCATAGCGCTCACGTAAACAACTTTATGCAAATTAATTTTTGGTTGAAATTTGACCCACGGGGAATTTGAATACGCAGTGAAACGTTGTGTGACGGACGGAATAAAAGGTGCATTGTATTGAATGATTGTAAACTTATTAAATTACTATAGAGCTTCAGTTATTTAGAACTATAAATCAAATGAAAAAAACTTAAAAATCCCAAACGTTTCGTAGCTGAGTGTACCGTTCGTATCAAGATAGAAAACGCTACAATCAATCTGCGGTGTAGATGCAAGTAAAATTTGCATAATATCACGTGTAATTTGAAACCTAGATCTTGCTCGCTAAAATTCAACAGCCACGTTTCTAAAAGCAAAACAACGGGAACAAGGTCATGATTTTTATACCGAACGTTTTCCTGCAACCATTAAATTCATTCGAGATCATTTTCAGACGAGAAAATTAAGTCTGCACAGAAGCAAATTTCAAGACGTGCTTGTTTGTTTACTTTTTATCGCCGGTAGTTTTTGCCGACTGCCGACGAACAAACATTGATTGGTTGGGATATTCGAAACCACAGAATCTGTCATCAGTTTGTCAAAATGCAAATAAGGGGGCGGAAGCCAAAAAAGCAGCCCATCCGGGCAGGCGGTATTTCAGCTTCTCCTCCCCAAGCCACTCGCGGCTGCGCCGCTCGCTGTCGCGGCTTCGCCGCTTTTGCTTGTGCGCGCGAAACCCAACAATACCGCCAGCTACGCAGGCTAATATTTGATCGAAGATGACAGAATAATTGAGGTAATGGGTGCAAATGTAAACAGAACAAGATGCCCTTCGTTGATTTCATTGTTTTGCAAGGCACTAAGTGTTCGCTAAATAAGTTTGCAAAACACAGGCTGTGATATAGGCAATATGACTTGCTTTTATTGATTTATTCTCAGATTAATAGTTCTAGATCAAGGTTGTTTTGTAAAGCGCAATTAGCAATCATCGAGTGGCATGTACTTCATAACTTGTTTATCTTGTGAATTGAACATAGTTAATGAGCTATTTGAATGCTGTACATTTTAATTAAAGCTATATGCGAAATGTTACCAGTTTACATTTGTGTCCTGCTGTAGTTTGAAACTATTTTCGTGTTTTCCTGATGTAAGGGAGCATTGCTCGCATCACAGTTGCTCTTAAATTCCACGCATAGGTTGTGGTTCGTAATTTGCATAATTAAGAAATACTAGTGTTTCAAAGCGGCGCCACGTTCTTTAAACCGTCTGGCCGCACGATTTTATTTTATTATAATTAAGACCAAGTCTTTAACTTTCCATGACTGCAAGGAATTTGCTAGACGAGGTCTCACTTTTTGTTAACATGTATTTTTGTTTACCCATTTTTCCTACTTTTTTAAAAGCTATTAAACTGGGTTGTTAAAAGGAACTGTTTTAACTACTCAAAACAACTACATGGAAATGCCAGTAACAATGTAGGATAAGGAAGAGTTGTACTTATCAACCAACAGTAGAATTTTGTCCTGCATCAAATTTTAAGCGTTGTGAGGAGTTACCAAAGTTATTGAAAATTGGCATTTTTGTACCAATAAAATGTGCATTTTTGTCCACCAGGGGACCCCCCTTGTAAACTGTTGAAGAAAGCATTTAGAGCCCAAACGAAAAGTGTTTTTAAAGTACCCAGACAAAGTGCAATTCACATACAAGATTTGAAGGAAATCCATTTTGTGACCAATTTGGGTTATGAGGATCTTAGGGAGACAGCCACTTAAAAATTGTCCATGACATGGGTAACTATTAAGTATCTCAAAACAATTGTTCATGACACAGCTTCAACCACACTCCACTGAAGTTAGGCAGTGTACTAGGCATGGATTTGCAGAGTTTTCTTTGAGAAAGAACACTTTTTCCACAATGCCCTTTGCCTTTGCCAGTTGAAATTCACCTCTGAAAACAAAGAATGAAATAAAAGTACATGAGAAGTCATGAAGTGATGCCTTCAAATAAATACTATTATCATACCACCGTACGACCTAACTCATGCTATTTTATTGAAAACATACTCAGGAGTTGATGTGTGCCACTTATTTACAAGTGCATCAATGTTTGAATAGGAACAATAGAGACCATTGTTTAATATTCAATGACATACAAATGGGGTCAGATATTCTAAATTTTAGCGTGTGGACCACAGGGTCAGCTGTACCCAATCTTTTGACTGAGTTTGATTAATATTAATGTTTGTGCTGCTGCATTGTATACAAAGCGAGCTGTTG